>JAGFPH010000480.1:542583-561441 GCA_018207615.1 Philaenus spumarius
AGCATGGGTGTCATAAGCAGTTTTTTATTGGGGGGGATACATTCCGGGGGGGGGGGGGGGGGGGGGAAGGGGGGGTCCGGGAATGTTGAAAGTATTACTTCTCAAAACATCTTTTTTTTTTTTGCATTTCTGAGGTGAAATTAGGTGCAAACGAGAGTATTGTTTTTTTATTGTCTTCTTCTTTTATTCGCGTCATAATTATGGTATTTGAAAATAATTTCTCACTATTTAATTATGCACAAGAATTGTAAGCAGGTAACTTTTGTTCACGCTGATTATAGTAGAATAATACGGTAAGTGCGACTAATAAAGGTTATGTCCAACTGAACTGCTGTTTGACTGACAAGTGGAGTGGAAGCAGACGGAGTGAGGGAATGTCGGTGCGTTGTCTCCATGTCTGCTAGCCCGTTTCCACCTACATCAGAGGCGTGTCCTTTCACGTTGTTGTTTTTATGATAACCTTACGTCACATTGTTACCTTTAGGCTGGTTTTATGCAAGGCATTTGGCACAGCCCGACAGACGCACCAAAAAGGATTTGAAAAGGCTGTGTTTATTTATGCTTTTGTTTATGAAGTTGATTTTCTCTTTAGCTAAACACATCTTCAAACGTTAACAAAGTAGGCTACTCTTCGATTTTACATTTTCACTAGAATTATATTACAATCAGAATTATCTGTGCATAGATTCATCGTCAGGTTGAAAACAATTTGAAAATACAAATATAGCACGCAAAACATAAAACGGAAATAATTTAAAATATTTAAATATTATTTTTTTCAGCAGTCAGCTCTACGAGCTCCACAACTACTGCATCGTATTAGCTCCCCACCAATCTTATTTAGGAACGCGGCAGTAAAAAACGTGCAAACAAATTGTGACCGAAATGTTATACGCGCGTCTCGAGCAAACGCACGAAAGTCTACATGGTGAAAACGCGGGACGCGCCTAGCTCCGAGTTTCCTGAACGCGTAACACAAAACGCCTTGCATAAAACCAGCCTAACCTATTAAATAGTGATAATTAATAAATATTAACAGAAATGAAGATGATAAATAATAATAATGAATAATACAAAATATATAAAGAAAAAGAAAATTGTGTACATTATTTTGTAGTCTTTTATTTACGAAATTCTTTCTTTTTTTACATCTCAGATATTGAGGGGGGCGTAATCACAAACCTCAGATATTGGGGGAGGGACGTGGCCCCCATCCATTCCAAATATATTTATAATGCATAGTATTTATTTATTTGTATGTATTTATATTTGTAATGCCTCTATTGATACATGTCATGTGATGTCATACCATAATTTATTCATTAAAATAAACCATATTTCTGCACCTTGTTCTTGTCATTATTTGAAAACAAATTTAAATTAAATTATTTAAATAATTGTCAAAAACCATGATTTACTTTACTTTTTCTGACCTTGAAAAGATGCTGGAATATCTTCATTCAATGATTTCTTTCGATGGTTTTCTAATACTTTTTTCTCTTGCGCTAAAATCTTTCTTGCTTCAGCTCGTGGCAATGTCTTTGGAAACAAGAAAATAAGCGACGAAAACACTGCGAGAAATCCACCCAAAACGAGCCAACCTGAAAAATAGAAATATTCAAGTTTTGGGCTAACAACAGACGAGACACCGGTGTACGGGACACTTTCCGGTGTCCCAGCTTCTCGCGGGGAGGACACCGCAGAGCCACAGAATCTGGTAGCGCGCTACTCAGTGTCTCACCTGTTGATACACATTTAATTGATAGTACATTTAGCGTCCCGTACACTAGTGTACCGTACACCGGTGTCTCGTCTGTTGTTAGCCTTAGTCTCTTCAAGACCAATCAAGAATTTGTTGGTGGTACATGTAGAGTAAACCATGACGACCAGGAAGTATATTTTAAGATATTTTACGCTTATATGTTTTGCAATGAAAAAGGAAAAGTGTTTGTGGCAATATTTACAATCGTGTGCAGGACTTACAATCATGACTTAAATAATTGAGAAAACAAAATATTGAGTTTTGTATTGCTCATCTGGGATGCAACACCAATGTGAAATATTGTATTCAATTATCTAAATTGAAGATGCGACAGGTACCCATCACTTTATATAACAATAACCGCTGGATCTATGTTGATAGTGGTTCTACTAAATAATGGCTTACTGATGTCATAGTTTATAGTTAAGGGGGTGGGGGAGGGGTGAATGTTCAAGCCTAAGTTAGTTTGTTAGTTTTATTTATAGAAGAAAAACCTGGGTGGTTATCATCACCTTAGTCTGTTAGTAACCTTGGTCTTTACCTTCATTAGCTTAGTTATAAGTTCGGGCCAGCAAAGGAATATATTATGTTATTCTTTAGTAAATGCTACAGTCGTTTCTTCGCCTTATTTGAAGAACCTTTCTACACCACAACCATATTGATAACGCCAGTACTTCCGCAAGAGGACCAACATCATACCCAAAAAGGAAAACGCACCATCGCCAGAGCACCGCATGGGTGAACTAGACGAGGGCCGCGGCACAAAAAGACTTGAATACTGTTTTTATTAGTGGAGATCGTAAGGAAAAGAAGTAATACAAAATTAATGTCAAATGTATTATGCTTGAATGAGATCAACTTAGAATATATATTATTATCAATTTGCACATAGACGTAAAAGAAGCAAATTTTAAGACGATACGAAAGGTTAAAAAAATTGTTTATTTAATTACAGTACTAGCAAATAATAACTACTGTTGTGTATTAAACTGTAAATAAAACTTCCACAAAATGTCGTTCTTGATAGAAACTTAACATTTATATCCTATACTCTAATACGAGCAATGTCTGTTTGTTTGTACGAGCAATCTCGACATCCAGCGGTAGGATTTTGCTGAAAGTTTGGGATTAGAGGCTTTTGGGTCTAAAAAACTGATTGGTGAAAACCACTACCTCAGGAAAACTCGTATTTTTCCAAGCAACTCATTTGAAAATTGAAAATGTTTAACATTGGGCTTATGGAGTTTAAAATCATTGCATATGTTTATTGACTATAATAACAACAGTAATCAGCTGTTTATTATATTATTTCCATTATCAGCTGATTTCAAGCTTAAAACAATTTTTTTAATTTCTTACCTTTAAGATAGATTTTTGTGGTGAACGACATCTGTTGAAGTATTTTTATTTCGTATTAGAGTATTGGATAAACAGTTCAGATATGTACGTAAGTTCGAAAAATATTCATATTTATTCAGTATGCGATTTGTAGGCTATTTACATACATTTTCCTAAAAAAATATCGAGTAATGCTCGGTCGCCCAGGTACTTATTAATTAAATAAATAATTTAAAATTGGCCTCCTATAAACTTACATCCAAAACGAACACACAACAGGATTCTATTAAATCAAATCTATCACAGAGTATCTGACTGTGATTTCAAAATATAAGCTTTCTTACAAGCTCATATTGTTGTATTCACACATTACCAAAACCTAAACAAACATTTATAAATGTTTTGTCTGTCTGTCTGTTTGTTTGTCCAGGATAATCACCGGAATGGCTAAACCGAATTTTACGAAACTTTCATTAAAATGTAGAGGACCTTTCAGAGAATCTTTTAGTCTACTTTTTATTCAGAAAGTATGTAAAATTCCAGTTAACAAATTTAACAAATCTAAAAACTATGGACAAAATTAGCGATATTGGGGATTTTGTACACAGATTATAAAGCATCCCCACGAACTCAGAAGATTTCCAGCAGGAGATCAACACTATAAAATATATTGCCGCTTCCAATGATTGTCACTTCAATTATTGACAACATAATAAGGAAGCAAATAAAAAAGAGAAAAGTTAACAGAGCCACCTACCCCAAACCTAAATTCATTGGCGTTGATTTCAATAAAGCCCTAGAACATACTGCGCATAACATCTTCCGCAAACAAGGTTACCACCTGGCTTATAGGACCTATAATAGTTTGGAGAAAGTTTTAAAACCACCAAAAACAAGAGATCCGGACCATTTCAACAGCAGTGGGGTATATCAATTAACATACGAGTGCTCAAAAACGTACATAGGCTAAACTTGACGCACGTTTAACACCCGCTTCAGAGAGCACGTTCCGTCCTCTAAGCGATCCGCCACCTACAAAACAGACTCCAAATACACCGAACATTTGATTGACACAAACCATAGTTACACAGACATTTATAAAAATTAAAAAATATTACACCGATGTAACAAAGGCCCATTAATGAATGCATTGGAGGAGTTCCACATTTATAAAGTGCAAAAACACAATCCCGACCATTTACTGAACAATAAATTAAAATTTCAATCCCATACCATTTTTGATTTGATTGACAATATAGAAACCATTTCTATGGTTCACGATGTATAGATTGTGTACATACCCCCACTCAAGAACGAAGACCCTGATCTGGTGACTATCAATTATTGACGATCGAATGCTTTCGTGAACGGTTACCGGCAACGCGCGTCGCCCGTAACATGTATAATTTTAAATGGGAACTCGTTTTGTGTTGTTTAAGTGTTTTTATTGTGTGTTTTACGTATCATTTGAGAATGACTGAATGATAGTCGAAACGCGTCATATGAAGTGGTAATAGAATATATTTCATACACATTAAGGATTGTTTGGCACTATCATCTCACAAACAAGGTAATTAATTAGTAACTAAAATTATTGTATGTATTTTGAAGTTAACACAGGTAAAATAACTTAAATATACATACAATAATTTTAGGTTAGGGATAGACTGATGAACGAACGTTTTATGTTTATTGAATGTATTTCAGCGCTTGACGATAATATCTGAACTACGCCGGGCGGAACCGATCGTCTCTTAATTTAAATCGAACCAAAACACATGTTTCTTGAATGTATTTACATTCATTGCCACAGCAACCAGTTTTGTAACGCTTTTTCGTTACTCGTATTTTATATTTGTCATTGCCATAGGAACCAATTAATAACACTTTTTTTTCGTTACGCATTACATTTTCTATTTGTTAATTCCTACCGAAAAAGCATTGAATATACTTTGCAGCAAAAAACTCAATGCTTTTTGTATTTACACTTTTCCACCCCCAATTGATAAGTGGTTCTTCCTACCCTATTAATGAGGAATAAAATATCACTTAAAGTACTAGCTGAAGGAATTTAATTTTCTTTTTCCAATCACAAGTTCAATTTTAAATTAAAGACATTAAAAATAATGTTTGGTTATGAAACATTTTCAGAAATTAATTACCTATCCACCAAGCTCCCAGCCACCGTGGATCCTTTGGAGTTATTGTTGGTGTTAATCCTGGAGAGATGTACATATTAAGACACATGCTCGACAATCCATATCCTGCTGCCGGGCCTAGCATTCTTATGAAGTAAGAGATACCTGAAATATGAAAAAAGAAAACTATAGAATTTGCACTGTGTAGATTCAAGGAAATTTTATTTTTTGAATGATCTCAAGTTTGGAGGTATAAAACGCAATACTCCTTTGCTGTTTGTAAACAAAAACCAACTAATAGCAGATGTATTTAGCGACACTTGCTATAACTAAACATTAAAAGTGTTATAATTTGTTAATTGTACAGAAAGTTATGACTATCGTTGAAATGTATTTCACCAAAATTACATTATAATAAACGGTAGGCCTCTGGCACATACTTTCTCACAAACATATATAAATTATTAAACAGATTCACTGTGACTTGTAGGGTGGGGTAGGAGAGGTGATTTTTTAATAAAGTTGGAGATTAACTAATAAATATTATTATTATTATCTAGAGAGAAAACTATTCGATCGATTTCGAACAAATTTGCATCAAACACGTCAATTAGGCCTTTATAAATTCACGAAAAAAGGTATTGAAACATTTATGGCCAAAAAAACACAAAAAATCAGTTATTATTATTATTATTAGCTAAACGAGAATTTTTAGAAAGAGGCGGTTTTTTTCATATGGTAGGGTGCATTAAAGGCTACAAATAAGCCAAATTTTATCAAAATCGTTAAAGCCGTTTTTTTATAAACAAATAATAACTGATTTTTTGGGGGGTTTTTTGACAAAAAGGCGGTTGTTTAAAAAAAATAATTCAAAACCGTTTTTTGTGGATCTATGCAGGCCTACTTGACATGTTTGGTGCAAATTTGTTTGAAATCGATCGAATGGTTTTTGCTCTAGCTTTGTATACATACGGACAGACATTTTGTACAAACAACTTTTTTGGACTCAGGGGGTCCCAAAACGGATATTTCCACAAAAATCTCAACATCGATTTTTTTGGCGATCACTATACTTTCTCTATACTATAGTATAGTGAGAAAGTAAAATGAAATGAAAATTTGTTTATTTGACACTTTTCATACATCATTAAAACATCAAACAAAATTACAAAGTTAATTATTTATACTCTCAATAATAAAATAATTCGATCAGCTGAACAGCTGACGTAAGTTAGCGAATTACCAAAATTGAATTTATACGTTTTAGGGTTTCAACTAACAATTTGGAAAATTGATTTACCCACGAAGGCGCTGAATAGCTGCCTCTGTGAACGAAATATATTAGTAGAATTTTTTTGCACCTAAGCCTACAACTTCAACTCACGCGCTGCTTCGCTTCGCTCGCAGCGTACAAATTCGGCCGTCGGCCTTGGATCAGAAGAACCAAGTGCATTCCGACCTGGTACTTTCATGGTATTTTACGTTTAGATCGCTTTTGGGAGAACCTACCGATAGGTCGTTTAAAAAAACAAAATGTGCAAAATAATGTCCTGCACTTGTTACTTTAGATAAAAATCCTAAACATTTCATTATAGTTCGAAAAATCTAAAAAAATATCTACTTTCTGTCGAAATCGTGATTCCGGTTGTTGAACGGTTTTGGCTTACGAACTCGTAAGGACGAACTAGACAACCAAAGTGTGTGCAAAATTTGGACCAAATCGGACTAATTTGAAAAGAAATGAATTTTCACAGACAAGATGAGCACGCAGTGACTCTTGTGGTGAGAACCCCGTTTGAACCTTCTATACACATAATCATTTATGTTTTCTTCATAATAAAGGTGTAGGATTAGACTAATAATAACACCAAAGCTAAGATGGTAAATAATGATGATCAAATCAAATAATATATTTTATTATATTATTTCATATATTTTATAACAGCGCAGTTTTAATAAAGGTTAAAAAACCAGCATGGCTCAGGTGTACACTTTAAAACCCTAACCTAAAAGTTAGAAATACAAAAATAGAGAGCAAACAGTTGGTTTAACTGTTATTTTATTCAATTGGTCGCTATGGTAATAAATGTAAATACATGTGCTGGTTAATCACTCTAGGCGTAACCTAAGATTTTTCCGACTAAATATATAAATATTGAAATCAAAAATGTTTTTATCAAAATGAATCATAGCCTATGTTACTCAGTGATAGCTTTTTATTGGCAAAACTATTTTTTTCAATCGGTTCAGTAGTTCCACAGATTACCCCCTACATAAAAAAAAAGTTGTCCTCTTTACAATAGTTTAGATAATAACCCCAAAGCTAAGATGGTAGGTAAATAATGTTAAATGTTCAAATCAAATTATTTCGTATATTTTATAACAGCAGTTATAATAGAGTTTAAAAGAACCAGCAAGGCTCAGGTCTACACTTTATTAAAAACCTAACCTAAAAGTTAGAATAATCGCTTCAAAGTTTGAAATCTGCTGTTAATGGAAATATTGGAGCAAAAAGCTGTTTTATCTGTTATTTTATTCAATTGGTTGCTATGGTAATAAATGTAAGTACATGTGATGGTTCATCAGTCTAGGCCTAACCTGAAAATTTTTTCTGACTAAATTTATAAATAAAGAAATCAAAAATGTTTTTATCAAAATGAGTTATAGAATATGTTACACAGGGATAGCTTTTTATTAGCAAAACTATTGTTTTCAATCGGTTCAGTATAACCCCTACATACAAACAAACAAGTTTTTCCTCTTCACACTATCAATCAGTATAGATAATAACCCAAAGCTAAGGTGGTAGAAAATATTAAATGTTCAAATCAAATTATTTCGTATATTTTATAACAGCAGTTATAATAAAGGTTTAAAAGAACCAGCAAGGCTCAGGTCTACACTTTAATAAAAACCTAACCTAAAAGTTAGAAATACAAATAATTGCTTCAACGTTTGAAATCTGCTGTTAATGGAAATATTGGAGCAAAAAGCTGTTTTATCTGTTATTTTATTCAATTGGTTGCTATGGTAATAAATGTAAGTACATGCGATGGTTTATCAGTCTAGGCCTAACCTGAGAATTTTTTCCGACTAAATATATAAATATTGAAATCAAAAATGTTTTTATCAAAATGAGTTATAGCCTATGTTACACAGGGATAGCTTTTTATTAGCAAAAACTATTGTTTTCAATCGGTTCAGTAGTTCCAGAGATTAACCCCTACATACAAACAAACAAGTTTTTCCTCTTTACACTATCAGTATAGATAATAACCCCAAAGCTAAGGTGGTAGAAAATATTAAATGTTCAAATCAAATTATTTCGTATATTTTATAACAGCAGTTATAATACAGGTTTAAAAGAACCAGCAAGGATCAGGTTTACACTTTAATAAAAACCTAACCTAAAAGTTAGAAGTACAAATAATTGCTTCAAAGTTTGAAATCTGCTGTTAATGGAAATATTGGAGCAAAAAGCTGTTTTATCTATTATTTTATTCAATTGGTTGCTATGGTAATAAATGTAAGTACATGTGTTGGTTCATCACTCTAGGCCTAACCTGAGAATTTTTTCCAACTAAATTTATAAATATTGAAATAAAAAACGTTTTATCAAAATGAATGATAGCCTATGTTACTCAGGGATAGTGTAGCTTTTTATTAGTAAACCTATTTTTTTCAATCGGTTCAGTAGTTCCAGAGATTACCACATACATGCAAACAAATTTTACAGCTTTATAATATTAGTATAGATAAGCAGGCAGCTGTCGTGAGTAGACCGATTACAGAAATATTTAATTAAAAACCTAAAACATATGAACTTAATGGTGAAAATTCGCTCAACTCACGTCGGCTGAATATTATTTTTTATTTTGGTCAATATATTGGTATCACTTACTAACAAGCATTGGTGTTTTATCTTTCTTAATGTTGTCATCCATGTAAGCGATTCCTAATGTATAGTAAAGAGCCCCTCCGACTCCAGAAATTAATTGAGCTACAAATAATATGATCTGCGGTGCGAGGCTGCCGGCGTTGTTATCACATGAAGTGTCTGGGTCTTCTTGGCACAATCCCTTTTTATCTAAAATCACACAAAGTTTTAAACCAACCGCATTATTATACTTGAGAAATGACTCCAGGAATGAATAAGTAACATTTATTGTGTACATGGGCGCCCATGCCTATGGGCAGAGGGTGGCCACGGCTCCCAATAGCTCCCAGTATAGGTGTTGGCGTGCGAAGCACGTATTGCATTGTGTATTGAAAATACCAACAGTATGAAGGTTGGCGTGCGTAGCACGCAATGCATTGTGTATTGAAAATACTTCCAGCACGGGGGTTGGCATGCGAACAAGCAATGCATTGTGTATTGAAAACACTCCCAGTACGGGGGTTGGCCTGCGAAGCACGCAATGCATTGTGTATTGAAAATACTTCCAGTACGGGGGTTGGCGTGCGAACACGCAATGCATTGTGGATTGAAAATACTCCCAATAAGGGTGTTGGCGTGCAATGCACTGTAGTAGAGTCCGCGGCAGTCTGGCGCCAAAAGTGGTGGGGGAAGGTCATTGACCTTGGGCCACGCCCCCTTTTTTTTGGGTGTTTTTTTGGGTCTTTTTGGTTCCTAACCCAAGCCACGCCCCCTTTTTTTTTGGTGTTTTTTTTTGGGTCTTTTTGGTTCCTAACCCAAGCCACGCCCCCTTTTTTTTGGTTCCTAACCTAAGCCATTTTTTGGGAATTTTGGATTTTGGGTTTTTTTTTTTGGGGGTCCTAACCTAACATTTTTGGATTTTGGGTTTTTTTTTTTTGGTGGGTCCTAACATTTTTGGAATTTTTGGAATTTTGAAGATTTTTGATTTTTGGAAATTTTGGGGATTTTGGATTTTTAAAGATTTTGGGGAATTTTGAGCCGCCATCTTTTTTTTTGGCAGCCATCTTGTTTTGTAATAATTAATATTTAATTTAATTTAATTTTTTGCTTTGAAAAAAGTTTGGGTGTCGCCGAGAGTCGAACCGGGTATCACCATGACCCGAGTCCGCAGCGCTAGCGGTTAAGCTAGGCCGACTCTGTTGAGAATCTACTGTTTTGTGAAGTATATAAGTTTACCATCCGTCAGCAACCTTGTGTGAGATACATGGTGTTATAGTGTCGTTGTAATATAGTATAAATTGTATTATAACACCCCAAACATTACCGATCGTTCCCGAATCCGACCGAAGGTCACTTAGAGAAATTAAGAGCTTTAAATTGTTATAGTACCCTTGTAATATAGTATAAATTGCATTATATAAACCCGAACACTCCCGATCGCCCCCGAGTAAATCCGAATCGGACTTAGTCAAAATAAAGACTTGCAAACCGGTATTTTCCGAACGTAAGGCTCTGCCGCAACCCCCGAAATTCGTACTTAGGCGAAATAAAGCTTAGGCTAACCGTAGGCGCTGCCGCAACCCCTTGTAATATATTTCTACCGGTCTTACCCGAACCAAAACGACGGACTTGACCGAGCTTAGGCTTCGCTGTACCCCGAATTATTTTTATAAAATGTGTTATAACGTATGGAAATCCGAGCTAACCCGAACGTAAGGTTCTGTCCGAGTTCGACCGAAGGGCACTTAGCCGAAATAAAATTTTGGCTAACGATCGGTACGGGAGTTGTAATAAAAGACGACAAAAGAGCTCGCAACGGATGCTATTTATTGTATAGTCAGCTATTCAAAGCGTACGGTTAAAACATTTCTTCCGATAGTGTTCGCGCTAAGTTTGTCCACGGAGAAATACTGCTAAACTCCACAATGGTGCGACACGTATTTGTCTTACCTTTGAAAGAAAACGATGTAATATTTAAAAGACATATAAGTGGACAGTTACATTTCATACTAGGACGTGATATAAATGTTTTAGTGTCGGATCTAGAAATTACAAAGTATAAAGTTCGTGGACAAAAGTTAACTTTGAACGTTTCTATAAATAGTTTAAGGCATAAAATTATTATTCATAGGTTTGATTTGCGTGTCAAAATGGAAGTAGTTATAAACTTTCCGTGTAGTGAAGAAAATGTTTGGCGGATTTACTTAGCTACAAATTGTGATGGAGGTATAGAGAGAATATCAGCGCTAAACAATATACGTCACCAGGCTCTGTTCAGAAGACTCCTCGACGACGACGACGGCGTAAGGATCTATGACAGCGATGATGATGGCTATGAATCAGGAAGTGGGCAATACGTGGGGCGTGCCGAGGAAAATGACATTATTGTTGATAATGAAGTTGAGGAACTTCTTGATATTATGTAAATTTTGTATTTATAATATTAATATATGTAATGATTTCTACAGTTAAATATAAATTAGTTATATTAAACAAAGTGATACTAATTATTTCTTATCCTGTTTAACTGTGTATTAAAAAATGTATGTATTAAATTAACATTTTGGTTACGTCAATTAGATCTGTGAAAGAAAAATCACAAGCAAAGTATACCGTTTCTTAATAAAATATTTTATAAATTATATATAATAATTGGAAATTTATTAAGTGTATAAAGTTTTTTATAAAATTTAAATTAATTGATTAGTAATAAAGTACTTGTATTTGCACACGGAAACACTACAGTAAACTATAGATGCTGACTAGACATTCCAATATTTAGCAAATGTAATGTAAATCTTTACACAATGCTTATTCAACATCCGGTCTCATATTACAAGGCTTGTTTAGTGCGTGCAATCGTCGGAACTATTCATATTGTATGACTGGTAGGACCACTTTGATCATCATGCATATAAATATAATAGCAACCGTTTGTGAAGACAATCATGGAATCGGTAGTAAGGGGCGAGCACCATGGGGTCGAGTACCGTGGGGTGTTAACGATGCGGATTATTTTACTAGGATTACGAAAAAAGCGTTCGACCCGCATAAACAGACCGCTGTTATTATGGGTCGTAAAACCTGGGAATCGTTACCGGACGAATACAAACCATTACCCTCCAGGATGAATATAATACTGAGCAAATACTATCGTGGATGGAACAAGATCCTCGAGGGGGATTGCGAATACAAGAATACAAAGGTATTCCCCACTTTCAACAAAGCTGTAGAAAGTCTCAAAAACCAAAACAACATCGAAACGGTATGGGCGATCGGAGGTGCAAGAGTATTTAAAGCAGCATTGCGTCACAATCTCTGTCGGAATCTGTATGTTACTTGGATCAAAAACAAATTCGAAGGATGCGACACTTTCATGCCGAAGATACCAGAAAGCTTTATCGAGTACAACGGTCGCTGCTATATGGCCCCTAATAAGATGGGTGTGCGAGTAGAAAATTATATCGCCTACAGGATTGCAGTTTATACCAGACAGATGCGCGTGACCCGCAGTTCAAAGAATACCGAAGACATCGTAGAATATAATTTTATGTTATGATAATCAATTCCTTGTTCTAGAAATTATGAAGTACACATATTTTGTTTATGATTGTTTAAAATGTTACATGACTGTATAATAATAGTAATAATAATAATAATAATATTGTAAATATCCGTTGTGCTCATTTCAGTTTTCCTTTACATTTCCACCATCCTGCTTTATGTTGTATATAATTAATATTTACATCAATTTTTAAAAAACACAAATAAAAATTAATTTGTATCCAAATATATTTAACAGTCAATCCGCAGTTTATTCCGCGACAGACTTAC
Source organism: Philaenus spumarius (assembly GCA_018207615.1). Classification (NCBI taxonomy): domain Eukaryota; kingdom Metazoa; phylum Arthropoda; class Insecta; order Hemiptera; family Aphrophoridae; genus Philaenus; species Philaenus spumarius. The sequence goes on from JAGFPH010000480.1 coordinate 555,533, forward strand.
ACATTCCGCTAATCAGCAAAAATGTATGTTAACACGTGTAAGAATGCCGAGTCGGCAGAATTGTATCCGTTGTAGTGTCTAATGAATTCGCTGATTCTCTACCAGAACGAGCTACCATCGGACGGGGTAATATTTCTAAAACTCTCTACCAGAATGCGCTACCGTCAATACCTTGTAAGAAATAAATTACATTTAAATTCTGTTTTATTATTTCCCCATATTTACCATGGTTGCTATTAATTGCTAGTTTTCAATACACAATGTTGTGCAATAGTCTCTAACAACAATGTACTAAAATCTCGTTACACAGCGTTAACCCATGAGTCAAGGCGGTCACTGACCCCTAGACATGTACAAAAACCCGTGTCACTTTTCTAAACACTTTTTTTTTTCTTGTTCACATTAAAATGGTAAAGAAATGGTTATAGGAATGACTCATTAAAACAACTTTGTTACACAAATACAGTTTATTATTAATAATTCCCTCTCATTACAACACTAAAGTATTTACAGTAATAACGGCTATTAGAATACAATATACAATGGATATAAATAAAAATACAATGTTTTGGCCATTCGCCACATCAATAATTTCGGTGTTTACAGTCCGTGTTGTTCTTTTAACTTAAGAAGAGAATCGTAATAATATTTAGCACTTTTTAAGGCACACTTACTGTCGTCTTTAAAGTGCTGAGGTAATATACAATTAACCCCTGTACAGTGCGAGTATGTTTCCACCTCTTCAGATATTTCCCCCACGTGTGGAACAAGCTTTCTCAAAAACTGAGCCTTTTCCAAACCTTTGGTGAAAACTATGGAAAACGGTTTGCACAGCGAGCGTATCACGTCTTCGTCGTAAGGAATGTCACCTTCCTCCCAGCCGATATGGTGGTAGTGTTTCTGTACCCAAAGGGCTGCCCTCCGAGCGCAAGTATTCAGTTGATCAAATGTATAAGGCGGCTTGAAAACAACGACATTGGAGAAATGCTCACCGACTATAGCAAACTCTTTGATTATAAACCTATAGTTGTTATCGTGGTAACCGTGAAACTCAACCACTGCCTGCATGTTTTTTGTACAACTTCACCTCGTCGTACAATCTGTCCGCTTCGGGGAGTGTACTGGAAACGAGTTCGTCTGTGGTCAGGCACTTAATGATGTATTCGCGCAAATCCTCCTCGTAATAAAATAATTCTTGAATACGTCGGTTTATCAGAGGTATAGCGTCTTTAAACAGTCCCCACTCCGACAGGTTCAAGTTTAAAGAATGTTGACCGTCGTTGAATGTAACATAACGTTTTCCAAACACCGTTGTTACTCGAATATTCCCGACACTTAGGATAAAACAATGCGTAGCCTTTCCTTCAAGAGCCGAAGTTATGTCCAAAAGTAATATTTCGTTAAACACTTTGTCTGTAAAGAAAACATAGTTTTTACCCGCTTGAAGCAACAATCCTAGGCTATAACCCGTATGCTGGAATAGTCCTGTTGCTACGACTTTTGTGCACTCGGGATTTAGGAAATGTACTGATTTTAAGAAAATACCCAGCGGTGCGTTAGGTAGACTGCCTACGACCATCCTCTCGGGCTCCATGTTCGTGACTGAAAGGTTACCTAAATTACAACCTTTTTAACAGTGCCGGAAAGTAGATTGTACACTATATGCGAATCGTGTAGAATGAGACAATAGGCTGTGGTGTTGGCGGGAAAATTGGAGGAAGCCTCTATTTCAAGTCGAACGTCGACGGGGCCAGATTTTATAGAATCGTTCTGTTTGGAACAGTCTATGACAAAAATTGGGGCTTTTTCCTTGAATGTAGCAATATTCATACACGGAGACGACTCGCGCTGATAGTAAGACTGTTGAAACCTAGAGTACATCTCGTACATGGTCGAAACGTCCCCGTGGATATTATCGTAGGGGAAGTATTGGGAATTCAAATAAAGTTTTACATTGTCCACCGAACAACGGTCGAACATGGAGGCATCTTTTTTAATTTGATTCTTCCTTTCGGTCTGAAAAGCTAGAATGACGTAACGTGGTTTTTCCAATTGATTAGCCGTTTTCACAGTCCATGAAATCTGCTGCGACTGAGGGAGAGTAGGAAATTCATGAATCTCCCAGCTTCTAAACGGAACTTGAACTGGGGCGTCGCGTTCGATCATTTTCAAAATTTTCATTCTGTAAGCATCCGATACAGTCAAATGGGGGACTCTCCACTGTATGCTGGTTATTTCTAGAGACACGTTCGAAGCGTCGTCGCTAATTATAGCGTTTACATCGGTCGATGAACGTAAAAGCACGAGTTCCTGTTTTACATTAAGCACAATTCTCTTGTAGTCTTCGAAAAAACCCATAAGCATTTTCAACGGTACCGAGATTGTAAATATCGAACCATCCTGTGTTTGACCAGCCCCCAGCCAGCCAGCATTCGCGAGTTTATTCTTTTCAATTTCCCGCAACGACAAAAGGTTCTTAATCGTACTCGAGATTCCAACGTTTCTCGTTCGATCCACTTCGTTTGCAGCGATTTCATAGCGTATATCGTCAAACAGAAATGCTACCGCGTTATTTACCAACTTTATGGACGCATCCGTATTAGTACTGGTTTTCCCGAGCAACTTGCCCTTGATATACAGTAGACTATCAAACGGAGCCGTAATCACGTCCTGTTGATTGATGGGTATACGAATTTCATCATTATTTAAATAAGTGGCTGACGCATAAGGGCGGTGCGAATGGTATTCCATACCGCTGATGATGTCATTGTATTCGGCAGCACTATCGATTGCTAGAAAATCCATTATCGATTTTGAATCCTAACGATCTGAGGAAACGAATGTTGAGCTGTGTTAACCCTGTCGAGGCTTGATGCGTACTGAACACCGGCTTATACTGGCGCTCGTTAAATACGAGCCCCATTTTTTTGTCTTAAATGCAATCTCACTGAAACCGACTCGCCTCTAAAATCGATCAACTCCCCGTTCTGATCCCTCAGACTCACTGTCGCATTATGAACAGTTTTCACTTTGACGGGTAAATATATTATATTTGACGGCGTTTCTACAATCTTGTAGCCCGGGGCAACTTGGGGGTAGAACTCGTGCATAATGTGACACTCGACTCCATTTTGAAACGATCCAGCCACTATATTGCACTCTACACGGATCACACTCACTCTGATAATGTTGACCTGAGAATCGGATACGTGTTTCGTATTAGCTTCCAATACGTTGTTGTTAAAACCTAGTAATTGACCGATGGATCCGGTCTCGAAATGAATTTGTCGTGAACATTGAACTTCCGCTTTCAAAGTGTTGTTATTTGGTTTCAGTGAAAATGTAACTCCTTTGGGGTCGAGTTCGGCTACAATATATCTTTCCATGTCTTCGATTTCGTACGATCCTGTCGGCATACGAATGTCCGCATAACCCAGTTCATTTAATTTGATTTTAAGTTTGTTATTAACGCCGTCTATTACGTTTGGAATAGAATTGTAAGTGGACAGATCTATAAGGCCGATTTCCCACTCTCCGCCGTCGAGTTCGAGTGGCGGGAAGAAATCGCAAGAAAGTGTTGAACTGTTACCAGACAAAACGATACTCATCGCGATAGAAACTTTAAGCACAAATGTCCGCAGACGACTGAGTCGCCCGTCTGATGCTGTCTGTAATTATAGTGAACCGAAGCGTTTTGACCAAAATATCGAGTCAATTCTAAAGGTGGTCTTAGATTTCCAAAACTGTCAAAGTACTCGACGTTGTCCCCCCGTTTTCTATAACACACCCAATGCGTCCCCACGCCACTTATACTGTCCAAATTCACGATCGCCGTCTCGTTTTTGAAAGGTCGCAAAGGAAGTGTATCCCTCATGTAAACTCCCCTAAAGTGCGGTATTTTAAATATAGCAGCGTATTTTTCCAAGTCGATATTAGTCAATGGTCTGATTGGTATTGAATCTAATGACGTTTTTTTTTTTACCACTCCTCTTTCTTTTACCAGCTCCTTTTTTCTTATACGGTTTCAAGTAAAGCCCTTTACCCTCGAGTTGTTTCAACAACTGCTCTACTGACTTTTTCCCAGACCTCCTCCTTTTCCTCTTGCCACCTCCAATTTTTGTTTTCAATTTCATCGCGTTCGTTACGGCCCAGGCGGCTGCTTTTTCACCTAAGCTAGCGTTACTCGCTTTAACCCTGCTCCAAGCCCGTCCCGCTAACTCTGTATCGGCTGCTCTACGTATCTCCGAGTCGCTATACTTGCTGTAGGCTATGTCGTGCTCTTTACAGGCCTCGTCCAGCGGGTTTACACCTTTATCGCCACGCGCTAACCTCTTGGCTAATTTCGTGCCGGGTCCGCAGTAGTTGTACCCCGGTAAGTGGAGCTCGATAGGAAGAAAATCTATAGCTTTATTCAAAACTTTATCACCAGCGCTCAATACACTTGAAAAGAGACCACGTCCTTTCCTGACAACTCTTCGCTTGCGACTGACAGATGTTGATCGTGACTTCGCCATTTGTAAACTAAACTAAAAAGGCGAGAGAATATTTATGTACCGTGTTTCCATACCTCGCCCCAATGATTATATTCATCTATACGTTTAGGTTTTGTTCCTCTACCGTAGTGTGTCCTAATCCCGTGCGAGAGCATTACCAGTTCCTTACGAAATTCCTGACGTATTTTTACTTCCAACTTATCAAGTTCACGTTTATATTCGTCTTCCGTTACTTTAATTAACTCGGTCAGTTGACGTTTGTTTACAGCGTCCGAATCGCCTATTCCATCGCGTAACAAAGTAATTCGTGCTGACCTAGCATTAAATGTATCTTTCCCAGGTGTTAGAGTTAATGCGTTTTTTGTAAAGAATTCAAAATTAATCGCGTCCCTAGTTATTTTGTTATCCACATAGGCTTTAGTCGCAGCGTCCTCCCCATCCTTTGGAGTTTTTACGTTACATATACGTTTACGTTTAACATCGAAAAACTCTTCACCGTATGTTTGGAAAGGATCAACAGGCCTCTTGAGAATCGCGCTGTTTTCAACCCACGACTTATATTTAGAGAACTGATCAAGGTTGATGGCATCCGTTATTTCCGTACCACTCTTGATATTAGTTAATTTTTTAGCTCCAAAATTCCACTTATCACCATCTACAGGTATTATACTATCTACGTAGTACTTGTTGACCGCATCGTTTTCAAATTTGGGGTGACCAACATTACATAACAGTTTATTCAGAATATCGTAGTTTCCTTCAGCGGTAAGATTAAAACCTACACCTTTAGGACCCTGTTTTTGGGTCGCCAATGCCTCAGAGTAACGTCCGAATTTGTCGACGCTCATCTTATCAATGATCTAATTTTTTGGTTTCCCAGACCTTTTATCAGCCCAGCTCCCCGTAGTTCCTCCACGATAGACGCAATCTCGTTCGTGTGCCCCGTATGACCTGCGTCATTTGATGCTAATAAGAGTCTCAATCGGTCGCACAATTCGTTCGGATCGTCCCAGTAAGAGTACCCTTTTCCAGTATACGTTTTGGGTGGGAACAATTGTATTATAATTTTATTGTATTTAACCGACTTTGGATTCCGATTGATCCGACCCTGCGGATCGTATTGTCTTTTGTGGGCATTGGATTTCAAACAGATATCCTTGTAAGCGGTCAAGTCTGCCTCCGTGTACAAACCGTCTTGGGGCGAACGTTTAAATAGTAACTCGTACAACCCCACCGTTGCTTTATAGTTAGTACCGTCTATCGTTATTTCCCCATCATCTGTAAATTGTAGATTTTTATCCCCTACCATAAGCTCTTCGTCCGCGATCCTCGGTCCGTAGACGTGATCTATAGCGTTTTTCTTAGGCCTATCCGTCATCATTTTAAGCATGTACCTACGTGTAAGAGGATGCTTGA
>JAGFPH010000481.1:10130-36448 GCA_018207615.1 Philaenus spumarius
AATGTACAGGTTTATATTGATTGGTTGAGAAATCTGGAAGATATGTTAAAAAAATACCAAAAAATACCAAAAAACGAAAATTTGTGAAGTTTTAAACAACGATAACTTTTGAATGCGTCGTCCGATTTTCATTTTCAAAAAAGCAGTCGACGCAATTTTTTAAGCACAAAAAATGTATACATGGTTTTATTATGATTTTTTCGCACGCTTTAAAGTTATTTTTAAAAAACATAAAAATTCCAAAAAAAATTTAGGTTATTTTTTTTAATTTCTTCGGATTGGCTCGATGGATTAACTCTCAAATCTAATCAGATCTAAGTTTTGATACACCCTTTCGAATGACATGAGGTAGAATTCAATCGGTTGATTCGTTTTTGAGAAACTGTACGACAAAAATTTATTTACACACATACATCCACACACACACACACACACACACACACACACACGGTCGGACACCTCGGCGGGAATAGTCAGAATGGCTTCCTGGGACCTCAAAACGTGGAGATTTAATGAAAACTCGACTTTCGAAAATCGGACCGAAATCAATAACTTCCCTTTATTGGTAGCGGGAAGTTAAAAATACAGCAAAAAAAAGAAATAAAAAATCCGAAAGTAACAGTGATGTAAGATCAAGTAAGTTGTTTTAAATATTTTCCTGGTGTTGGCAACACTGATGATAATAATACCCAGCTGAAGAGTAAGTAAGTTAGAATGCGAATTCTTCGCACGGGTCAGCTAGTATCTTCTAATACCGCCATGGTTTTCACTTTTCAAAACACAACAGTAATCTAAAATAGAATAATAAAACATTTGATAAACTTAATAATCTTTCAAAACAAACTTTTGTTTATAATTTTTAAAGGTATTTTCAAAGCAAATTAAAAAAATATTAGTACTATCTTTTTTATTGTGAAATAATTATTTTTTCCTATTGCTTGAAAAATATATGTAGGCCTATATTAACATATTTTACAAGATTAACCAGATCCTCAAAGCTACGTTTTTGAAATGAGTTAGGCCTATATTAAAGTTTACTATATTACTATCAATTTAGGAAAAGTTTAATTTTTTTTTACAAATTAAATTGTGAAATTAAACCTAAATATAGTAATAATTATTCCAAACCGAAACCCTATAAGTGGCATTGTTACATATTTTGGATTTTCGGTGTTTGCAAGCATATTTTCAAAAATTTGTAAAAAATAGTAATTGTATCCCAATTTAAAAGTGTTTTATATATTTTTTATAGAAAAAAGTCCAATGAATTAATACGTGCAACTAAAAAATTTATTAATATAATATTACAAAAGTTATTAGGTCAGGAAGAAAAAAATATTTCAGTAACGGAAACCAAAATCCAAATTTAGGCCTACATAACTTGCAGCAGTATTTTTATATAGAACGTTCGATGCAGGCTTACAAATCGTCTTTCGAATTCAGTTCAAGGTAGGCTAAGTTTAGTGTCAATTTAGAAAAATATTTATTTTATTTATCTAAAATATTTTAAATTTAAAGTATTTTAATTTAAATTATTTAATTACTTGTTTAGTAATCTATTTCGTAAACGTAGCTAAAATATATTACCAATAGAGGCCGTGCCGTATAAATAGTTAGTACTGTAATAATAACTAGGTAGAACTACACAATCATGCCAAAGCGTGCAAGTATCGGAAAAATATTCTAAGTGTTTAGAATAGTAAATTATTATAAGGTGTATCGCACCGTATGCTTAGCCTAGAGAAGGTCTTACCTGTACAAGAGTCGGTGAGAGACAGATCTGTATTCTGGTTGCCATGACCTTCTTAGTTCGGTACGTCATCTGCGCATGCGCTAGGAGTGGGGATTTTCCCTTTCTCCCGCTCCGCAGGGAAATTTCTTACGCTCTCGCATCAAACGTATAGGCCAGAGAATTTCGGTTTCCCTTGTACTTGGCCTTTGTTAAAAAAAAATCACCGGTAAAAAATGTACCGTTACACTCCCTAATTACTTCGTAAAAAACAGTAAAAAAAGAAAAAAACATTTATTTTTTCCCTCATCTTGGGGATATTTTTTGTTTAATACTCAAAATTTTTAAATAAAAATAACTCTGGTGTTAATAAAATAAATTAAATTCTTTTATAAAACAAAACTAGGGGAGACCCCTGCGTGCTCCGCACGCCAACCCCCAACGGAACTTTCTAAAATCATATATGTTATGTTTTATTGATAATAAAGGTGTAGTAGTAATAATAACCTCAAAACTAAGATGGTAAATAATGTTAAATGTTCAAATCAAATTATTTCTTATATTTTATAACAGCAGTTTTAATAATGGTTAAAAGAACCAGCAAGGCTCAGGTCTACACTTTAAAACCCTAACCTAAAAGCTAGAAATACAAAAATAATAATTGCTTCAAATTTTGAAATCAGCTGTTAATGGAAATATTGGAGCAAGCAGCTATATTGTTATTTTATTCAATTGGTTGCTATGATAATAAATGTGAATACATGTGTTGGTTTATCATTCTAGACCTAACCTAACAATTTTTTCTGACTAAATTTACAAATATTGAAATAAAAAAGATTTTTATCGAAATGAATTATAGTCTATGTTACTCCGGGATAGTGCAGTTTTTTATTAGTAAAACTATTTTTTCAATCGGTTCAGTAGTGCCAGAGATTAGGGCCTACAAACATACAAACATACAAACAAAAAAACAAACGTTACCTCTTTATAATATTAGTATAGATACAGTAAACCTTTTGTTTGCTTTTACCTACTCTAATAAAACTGAAAGTTGGGAAAATTTGTAAAAAACTTGATTCTAAATTGGTTGCAAATAAACGTGTTTTTTTTTTCATTGTAGGCCTAACCTAAAATTATGTTCAGTTTTTGATCCAACTTAGCTGTTATATATATATATATTATGTAACAACCAATGTTTGAATTGAATTAAATATAGTAAGCATTTTTAGTTGATTTTGGTTTTTGTTTGATATAAGTTAGTCAATCTAACCCAAAACAATCTGTTGGTTTTGAAGAATCTTATGTATTAAAAAAAAAATCTGTTTTTCTTTTCCGAGTCCGTATAGTTATATTGAAAACTAAACAAACAATCTGAATGAAACTAAAAGCCATTAAAAGATCACATTTTTATCTTTATTTTGATATATAATTGTATATTTAAATACTAAACAATATCTTATACTAATTAGGCCTATAAATTTAAAATTAAAAACTCTATTTGAAACATTTTGTTACATCCTAAATTAACGCCGATGCTAACAAAGTGATCATGCATAACCATAAACATACATGAGTTTAAACACAATTATATTTAAAACTAAACAAAAAATCTGAATTTAACTAAAAGCCATCAAAAGATCACATTTTTATCTTTATTTTGATATATAATTGTACATTTAAATACTAAACCGTATCTTATACTAATTAGGCCTATAAATTCCCAGTTTTCGTTCTAGTTTCCACTTTGCGTTGTTTACGCTTCCATTTTTAGTATATTTGGTGTTCCTACCAAGACCCATAGTAAATACAACTGGATTTGAGAACACACAAATAATACAATAACTGAAAATTAATAATAAAGCAAATAATAATAATCACCTCATCTACAAATTCATAGTTTCATGGTTGAAATTCAGCAGATACACATAATAAAAGTCTTTGAAAGCCTAAACAAAATGAAATTGGACTTACAAAATAAATACCTTTTCACTATCAAATCTAAATCAAAAATAATGGAACATATGAAAGAATATTCAATCATATGTTCCATGAACATATGATATAAACATATGGTTAACAAAAAAAGGAATGGATTTTATAAAGACAATTTCGGAAAAGTTTAGAAAAAATTTAACTTTATGTTGGTTGTCCACAGTGCGTTCGCTTAAAACTCGCCCAATTTCAATAATCAATGACTCAAATGAAAGCCGGTATTTCACTGAAGGTTCTTAGGTTAAAATATATAGAATAATTTAATAAGAATTTGAGATATGGATCTTTAAAATTAAAGGCAAATTTTGGAAAAATGAAAATTTATGTTGTTTGGAGGTCGATCACTCGCCTTAAATTCGACAAATTTGAATGATCTCTATCTCCTATGAAAGCCTGTAATCCAATGAATATTTCAAGACCAAAACTAACTATGTACCTAGATTAAATCCGGAGATATATGAAAAACAATCATAAGACAATGCTGCAAATTTGAAACTCCCATAAGAAATGCATGGAGAGGAATTTTTGTTTGAGTATAAGTCGAGTTATGCGGTAGATAAATTGATGCGGATGCTTGATGGCAAATCTGGGCATGCATACCTTTAATTTAAGACCTCAATTATGAAAATCGGTCGGGTAGAAGAGCCGAACGGACTCGGAAAAGAAAAACAGAATTTTTTTAATATATAAGATAACTATTAAGGCAACATAAAATCAGTTCTTTCAAGTCAAGCCCCAAAACGGATTATATTTTATCCTCTTCCAGGCGGTCCGTCATTACCCGGATATAGCGACCGTCAGGGAGGAAAACTCGTTTTCTTTTAGGGTGTTATTTCCTCCTCCTCCCGTTACGGGTTTCGGCCCCTGTAGGCACGCGGGCAGAAGGTTCGGTTATCCTCACGGCCGTTGCCGGTTCTGTGCTATCCTCTAACGTCCCACAGGTTTAGACTTCCTTATGTCCGTGGGCAGAAGGTTCACTTGTCTTCACTGCTGCGGCCGGATCAGAAATATCCTCCATCACCTCAATCCTCCGTGTGAATGGATAGGTGAGGCGACAGACTTCGGCGGGAATCCATACTATCATCGTTTTGGCCGGGATTCACGTTATATAAAGCCCACAGGTCTATCTGCCTATTCAGTTCTTCTAGGTCAGGATCCGATGGGACTTTTATCTCCATGATTCCTCCATTGGGATGGAAAATATGGATTGCGGTGGCGGGCAGTCCTTCTTCCTGTTCCAAAGGGAGCCCAACAAGTTCGTAGTCGTCCCCTAGGTCAATGTCTTGGGCCTCCTCCGCTATAATAGCCTTTCGGATTTCTAATCGATATTCTGGACAGGGGCCTTGAACTTCCCTGATGGTAGCTCCTCTAGAGAGTCTCTCGGCCGTCCAGCACAAAAAGAACCCACAGTCAAAATTGTTTGTTTGTCATGGAGCGTTTCCCGGCGTCTTTTAGTTTCCACCCCATAGGGTGCCAGGGCTCGTTCCGTGTGACTGCTTTCTCCTGGAGCAAATCGTACACCACCAGTAGCTCCGTTTTCCTTTGCCTCCCTAGGGAATCGTAACACATTATCTCTTTATCCCCCGGCGAGGCCACATTCAAAGCCCAACGCCCCTCCGATTGGGTGGGGATGTGTAGAGGGAAAAAGGTCATGTCAAAATTATAAAGGTTTACGTTGTTAAACCACCGTTTTATGTTCTTGTAGCCCTGGTTATGTCTTCCCCACGCAAGGAAGAAATAAGTCGGTACCGCGTACACCTTGCGGTAATTCTTCCTCAGTTTCGTCTGGCGCCTTTCCAATAATCACAGATAACTTTCAATTATTACATCGTTTAGCATCTGGCCTGGCTCTAAACCCTTTATGTGCTCCATGCTTACCTTCATCGCGGCTAGTACCGGTTTCATTTTTCCTATTCTGAAAACACAAAAAGCACCATGCACCACAGAGCAAACACAAGCACATGCACAGAAAGCAAATCAAGCATTTAGAGATTGAGGTAAGTCAGACCATAGGTTAGGAGATTACGGGACGGTAAGCTCTCCCTTTTTCATTTCCTGGGGTTTCCTCTATTTTACCGAACCAGCTCTCGCATATTGTATCCGTAAAATTTTGTTCGCGCTTAGTCGGAGTCATCACGGTAAGGCTTTATGTCTTTTACATGGCATTTCCCTACCTCTTTCCCAGCTTTATCCTTTAACATGTATAAGTTTGGACCTAAATGGCTTAGAACTGTAAACGGACCTTCGTAGCGAGGGACCAATTTAGCGGCAATCCCTTCTGCAGCCGAGGACAAAGTGTGGGATCGTCTCCACACCAGCTGATCAATCTCAAATCTGGGGTTCCTTCGCGGGAGGTTGTAATACTGCGCTTGTCTCCTGAAGGCCTTTCGAAGATTTTCTCGGCACTTGTGATGGATTTGGTTTATTTTCGCTAGTCCGTCCTCACATTGATTGCGGTTTTAACACGGTTGACCTATCTAAGGCCTGAAATAGTGGTCCATACAATGTCTTCGGTATTTTGGGTTCTCGCCCAAAATTTAGAATATACGGCGTATACTTTGTAGATTCGTGTAAAGACGAATTCATAGCGAAACGAAACTCTGCTAGAAACACATCCCATTGGCGATGATCTTTTCTGACATACTGCGATATCGTGGTTTTAAGAACTCGATTGTATCGTTCAGTAGGGTTTGACTGAGGAGAATAGGGACCTGTCGTTTGATGACATATTTCCCACTCCTGGGTTAGGTTCTTAAAAATCTTCCCCGTATACTAGGAACCGTTGTCAGTTATTATGGTTTCTGGTGCACCATACCTTAGTAACAATAGATCCTTAAAATGAGTGGCTACCTGCTGTGCTGTAGCCGATCTCAGTGGGATCAGTTCAACCCATTTAGTGAAGTAGTCCTGAAATACCAAAACAAATAGATTTCCTTTCTTGCTCCGAGGTAAAGGTCCTATAATGTTGGACGTTACCGTAGCCCACAGCCCTTCGGGGTTGCGGAAATACATTTTTCCCGCGGGTTTCGTTTGATCCACCTTATAACTTTGACAGGTCTTACACCTTCTTATGTATCGCCGCACATCTCTCTGCCAACCTGGCCAGAAATACCGATCCGATATTCTCCGCACCGTTTTATTCATTCCCAAATGTCCCGCCATTGGGGAGTCGTGATTTTCCAGCAGAACCTTAACTCCCTCCTGCAAGGGTACGCAGAGTTTCCACTCGAGGGTCTGATCTACTTGGGGTTCTCTTGATTTGGATATTCGTCTATATAATCGACCCTGCATTACTACATAACCTTTTGATCTGGTCGATTTCTCTTTCGTTATATGGAATGTGTTTTCATACCGTCCTTTCGGAGTCGTTCCGAGTTCCACTGGCATGATTTCAGCTGGCATCCCTTTCATGTCGGGGTTTTGTGACAGTGCATCTGTTGAGAGTTCCTTTTCGGTGTTGAATATGGAAATCATATTGTTGCAGCTCTAAAACCCAGCGTCCTAGTCGACCTGTTGGTTCTTGTAGCTTGAGTAACCAGCTAAGGCTTGATGGTCGGTAATAGCAGTAAAATGGTGTTCCTCCAGATAGGGTCTGAATTTTTTAACTGCCCAAACGAGAGCGAGGCATTCCTTTTCGGTCACACTAAATTTTACTTCAGCCGATGATAGGAGACGGCTGGCAAAGGCAATTACAACCTCTTCCTTTCCGTGTTTTTGCGTTAACGAGGCTCCTAGCCCTATAATTAGGAGCATCTACATGTAAAACAAATGGTATGTTGAAATCGGGACAAGCCAGAATCGGAGCGGATGTGAGTTTATCCTTCAGACTTCGGAAGGATTCTTCTTGGATTGTATCCCATTCCCAACGGGCTTCCTTTTTTATAAGCCTGGTGAGTGGAGCTGAAGCGTGAGCAAATTTTTCTACAAATCTACGGTACCATGAGGCCACTCCTAGAAAACTTCGCACTTGTCGTACCGTTCTTGGCGTAGGAAAATCTACTATGGAACGGACCTTGTCCGGGTCGGTATGAATCCCTTTTTCGTTTACTACATGCCCCAGATATTTTAGCTCCGTTCGACAGAAATTACACTTCTCTGGGTTCAGTTTTAACCCGGAGTCACGAAGTCTTTGAAATAACGTTGTTAAAAGTTGTAAGTGTAAGAGGTCACTAGAACAATATCATCTAAATAGGAAAAGGCATTTGGCTCCAGTTCCGGTCCTATGATTCGGTCTAATAGTCTTTGAAATGTAGCTGAAGCGGAGTGAAGACCAAAAGGCATCACCGTAAATTGGAAAAGGCCCCTTCCGGGAATCTTAAACGCCGTCAATGGTTTGCTTTGGTCGTCCAAAGGTACCTGCCAATAGATTTGTTTAAGGTCGATGGTAGTAATGTACCGAGAATTTCTTAATTTCTCCAATATTGAATTTATTTGTGGCATGGGGTAAGCGTCAGTTTCGGACACCTGATTTAATTTTCGGAAATCTACGCAGAACCTATATTTCTCCGATGGCTTCTTTATTAGAACCACTGGAGAGCTCCAGGGACTACTTGAGGGTTCGATTACCCCTTGTGCTAGCATAGCGTCCACTTTGTCACTGATTACCTTTTGCATGGCGGGGTTTATTGTTTTGTGTATATTAAGTTTGTATAGTAATCAATGACTATAGCAAAATGTTACTGATAAAAAATTTAGTAATTTGTTAAGAAAATTATACAACTTTCTTAAAAATTAAAATTTTGGAGAACAGTTGTAACATTTTGATACAATTGAAGGGTAGATATAGTAGTAATTCAAAGATAAAGAGTCCTGGCTGAGATTTAAAAGAAAAATGAAATATGAGATTCAAAGATATAGCCTAGAAAGTAAATATAACCTCAAAATTCATATTTTGGATAAGGATTCATATAAATGAATATTTAAGTATTTTGGAATTTTAAAATAATAATTAAATAACAATAAACGCACATATTATAACCAGTTAAAGCTAAATTAAACTAAACTTACCTTTTCTTTTTAAAACAAATAAATAATACAACCGAATTTTATTTACATGCCTTAAGTAAAGTGTTAAGAACGTTTTCATTGTTCTTACGATGTAAATTCAATCATGTTTTGTGTAAATAATATTAAGAATTGATTTAAAAGCATTGTGTATTGTGTATAATTTAAATAATAATCAGTGTTAGAAAATTAAGAAAAGCTTATAAACATAACCAATAACGAAGTGTTGACTGTGATAGTAAAGTAAAATACGGAGTACGGAGGGATTGATTATTTAGTTGACAAATACATAGCGGCGAATCGATATACTCGCAAATGACATCGACAAACGTACATTGTGTATATAAGGTATTAAAATGGACATTTCCAAGTTTAAAAGAAACAGTTATAAGTATTTCGAAGTTGGATATATTAATAAACATTTTAAAATATGTAAAATCTACAATTTAACAACAGTGAAACATATTTTGGAAAATAAAGTGTAAGTGACTCGAGAAGTATGCCTGTTGTAAATAGGATATTCAACATGAGTATAGTTATGGCCGTGAGGTATTGTAGAGCGCCATATCTAAATTTTGTGTTTTCCCTTTGGCAATTCTGATTTAGTATTCACCAAGTACAGACGTATTTGCCAGTTTTAATCAAATTACATAAAAAATATAAAGGAATAGTGGACATATTGTACTTACCTTGCAGTAGTATAATAAGCAATACCTTCCACAATAATGTTATTTTAAATGGAACAACCGATAAACAGTTATAAAATTATTAAAAGACCGTCACCAACATTAAGTTAATATCCAGTCAATTCTGATATCTATACCGAGGGTTATAAATAACTTAGTTTTGAATCAGTAAAAGTGAATAGACTTCTATATAAATTCAAATTAAACCCATTAGACATAGTTTTTCTGAACATTTGAACTTTGGAACAAAAATAGAAATTAATTTTAATAATTCAGTTTGTAATATAGTTTTTTAAGTATAGGTTTAAAAGATTGCCTATTTAACAGCCAGGGATTCTTTAACCCGAGAGAAAGACATTTGTTTGAATAATAATTTATATGTCAATATTAATTTTGTGCTAAATACATCCAGAGGAGATAATATAAAATTGTAAAGATAATTTCATTTCAGTTGTATTATCATAAGAGAAATGTTGTACTAAAATAAGTAACCAAAACATATTGATTGAGTTTTGTTAAATAAAAAGGAGTCAGTTATTTATGGTTTTAAAATTATAAAAAGTATTATAAATTTGGTACCACAAAGTGTGGCATTCTTTATAATTTTGGCTCCGCAACGTGGGGCAATTTAATTTGAAAAGAAAGGGATAGGTCCTATACAAAATAATATTAATAGAAGTAATATCTTTATAATTAATAGGAATAGTGAAAAATTATTAGTTTAACCTCTTTAGGCTATATCACCAACACATAGGCTACTAAATTTTAAATGTTATGTTCTATAAAATTCAAAAAATAACAAAGTAAGTTAAATTTATAAGCAAGGTAAGTTTAGTTGTTTTAATATTCTATGATTACAAGGTTATTTCAATTTCCAAAATGATAGTTTCTACTATGTGAATTTTGAGGTGATTTGACAATTCTGTCAATCTTACTTTTCCCTATTCTTTTAAAAATAAAAACCAGAATCTTATGTCTCAATACATGTATAAAAATCACCCCTTGATGACTACTTAGTTCCTAAAATGTTACAACATACTATTTTATTTATAACATACAACACATTTAAAAGTTATATTAGCTTTGCATAACAGCAATAATTAAACCATTTTTTATTAGACATAAGTTGGTAACCCCTTTCTCGGTCCAAGGATCGATAGCAGTGGCTTGTAGTCTGTGATTAACATGAATTTTTGACAAAATAAATATTTGTTATATTTCTTCCCAACTCCATAAACAATTCCTAAGGCTTCTTTATCGATACGGTAACAGAATAGCCTAATTCAGCTGGTGATAGTGATCTTGATGCGAATGCAATGGGTTTTTCTGAACAATCTTTCTGAGTTTGACTTAGGACACATCCCAGACCACAACCTGTAGTATACATTTTATTATTACAAATTAATTACGATCATAGTGAGACAAAATAGGTGCTGTTCCTGATTTTTGCTTAAATAAATCAAATGATTTAGCACAGTATTTTTCTTGAGTTTTTCAGGGCATGTTGCTCTTGCCCACAGGTCAAGTCGAACCACTGTTATATTGTCACTCAAGTTATTGACAATTTTCAAGGTATTTACCTCAAACTCGTCTTATACATTTATCAGTATTTTTTTAAAAGACCGTGCCAAGTTTTTAAGACACACATTTCAAAACACACCTAACAAAACTTTCTAGTTCTGTAAATAATTAATTGTTAGTTTAGTTTAATGTACGCTTACTTGTAGATTTAGTACAACATATAATGTACTAGATAAAATAATAGCATTAATTTAATTTTTTTTTTCTAGATATATTATTTGCCTACAATACAAATGGAATTCTATACAATCAATGGATTGTAACTAATCACGTGAAAATTCGAATTATTGACATCTACGGAATGTATACAGAAGAAATATTGTCACTTATGGTTCGTAAGCTGAACTAGCTTAAAAATAATTAGAGCAGGTTCTTAATTTAGCACGAAGCTGGTTACACACACAACAGTATGCATATCGATCTGAATTTTCCTTCCCCACCACAAGGCACGTGCATGCTTGCCAGCGATTTATGATTGAAAATGTCCCCTCGGTTTTGTGCTGGTTTTAAAAACAAAACTAATGACACTTGCAGCTTGTAGTAACAAAACAAAATATTGTATCGTTATCTCCAAAACCAAAAGACTAGTCTAGAACCTTTTTTTCGACTGAATTTTTTCGATTAGCGAAAGAATTAGATACTAAAATGTCAGAAGTTGATCCTTTTCTCGAACCAAATGGTCAGTGAAATTCATTCGAGAACTTGACATGGCATTAGCGCCAAACAACGAAGTGCGAAAAGAGCTAGAACTAAATTGAAACCAATCAAAGCTTACAAGTTGTTTAAACTTAATTAAAATTAAGTTATGTTTTTAAAAATACATTTTGTTTAGTTTTATTTTAGTAATTGTAGTGTTACAGATTTCACAGTGATAAATACTTCCAGAGTGAACTGTACAGTTCTTAAGATTTTAGTGAACTGTGTCGATGATTATGCATTCAGTGTTATGAAACTGAAACATAATTCTGGGGGTTAAACAGGATACTTTATACAAAAATAAAGTACATACAATTTATAAACATGAAATTTACTATCTTATGTAAACTAATTAAAGATATTAGTAGGCCTACATAATGTTTTAAAATGTTCTACATGTCACGAACAAAACCACCCTTTTCCCATAAAGATTTGGTTTTCCCTATTCGCGGTTTTGTTATTCGCGGCAAATTTTTCGGAACCTATCCTGTGAATAACGAGGGATTGCTGTACTTTTAGTAATGGTACAAATGCAACCCTTAATCACTTCAAAGTTTTTAGATCAGCTGATTACCTTGTTGATTGTTGTCAGGCCGTGTTGCTTATTATCATTTTCTTGTTTGAGGTTAGTTAACGCTAATGGCTTTAGATTATATTTTTATCGTAGAGCAATATTTTTGCTCAGAACAGTTTGTTCCGATGGTTCTTTCTAGTTTCATGCAAACTGATATAGAGTTTCAAGAACCATTTCACAAATAGCCGCCAAGTAATGCCATGTTGGCAAGTTCCGTTGTGAGGATAGTGTTTCAACTCGCCGTAAAGATTGTGTAGGCTGTCCAAAAATGGCTACTATAAATGAAAACCATGACAACTTCTTCAGGAAGTCCTTCAGTCTCCAAAATGAAGACTTTAGTTGACATTTAAAAAATAAACATTAGTAATACGTCAATAAGATGAAACACCTTGGTGGTTCCCCAGGTACAATACAAACGGGTTAACCTCTAACTGTAAGGGACAAAAAAGACAGAGCAGTTTATTGTGCCTTAGTTTTAAGCGGTGAACTATGAAAACTGTAGGTTCCTACAAAATGTATTGTTTTCAGATGAAAGTCATGTATAGCTAAACGGTTTCATCAACAAACAAACAACACATTTGACGATGTACAGAACCCACATCATAGTTAGCACTTAATAACGGGTGTTTCAAAAAGGACGCAATCCTATTTTTGATGACCTGAATTTATTACTTTAAAAAATTAATATAACATTATACAATTATACAACTTTCAAATTACCTTTAAACTTTTATAATGGATGTTTAAAATGACTTCCTCCGGTTGCAATGACTGTGAAGATAACTTTCTAAGTGATTTGCTGGGTGAGCAATTCA
This sequence comes from Philaenus spumarius, assembly GCA_018207615.1. Taxonomy (NCBI): domain Eukaryota; kingdom Metazoa; phylum Arthropoda; class Insecta; order Hemiptera; family Aphrophoridae; genus Philaenus; species Philaenus spumarius. The sequence goes on from JAGFPH010000481.1 coordinate 23,208, forward strand.
AACGGTTTTTCACATCGTCCAGAACTGCCACTGTTAAGACTGATGGTCGACCTTAACTTGCCTTAACTGTGCTTTCCCAATTATGTACACTGCCAGTCTCACAAAATTTATCAGACGCAATATTGTTAACTTAAAAGGTACTGAAGAATTGGGAAATTGTAACTGGAACTCGTGTTTTACTCGTTTGTAAGATTTATACGCACAATAAGTTTCAATAATAAACACATGTTCATCCTGGCAAAAAGACACAGTTGAAAATATACAGACACTACAGGGACAAATGAATACAGGAATAGTGCTATTGCATTACAATAACACATGACGAGTCAACAATGAGAACAGTTTTGCCAACTGATATTTGGGGAAGAAAAAATTTACCTATGGGTAACTTATGCCTTCTTAAACTTTGGGTTGCATCCTTTTTTGAAACACCTGTTAGTATAGAGCACTGTGTGAGGTAGATTGATATTGGGTCTGTATTTTGTTGAATATGATAACGGGATTGCTGTTTCTGCGTAAACCAGGGACATTTGAGCAAGAACACCTTTCAACCTTTTGCAATAGAATTCCAGCAAGATGGCTCCACCAGTCACACTGCAGTATCCACTATAGCTTTACTTCAAGGAAATTTTGGCAACCGCCTGATTTCCCAAGGAACAAACTTTCCATACCCATCTCACTCGCTCAACCTTTCACCATCTCTAAGAATAAAACATTTTAAACTATTACAATTTCACTAGGTACTGTTTATTTTTGTAAAAAAAAACTACCATTTCGTTCACCGTTAAAAGCAAAAATATTTGGTCTCTTGTGTATTTTAAGTAAAGTGTTTTTGAAATATTTGACAATGTACATTTTTAAATGGTCTATTTGGTTTTTGGTGTTTTTATAAAACTTTGAAACTGAGCCCAACAAACTATCTCACCGTTCGTTAGCTATAATGTTTATGGTAAAAAAACAAACAAAATAACTGGCTTAGGGAAACGAAGCATTTTTGGACCTATGTTTATATAAAATTATTTCTGTATTGTAGAATTAACTCCCAAATCTATATTGTCGTCAATCACGGTGCATAGAATATGCTGTGTCTCTCATGTTGTTGTGATTCTTTCGATTTAATTTGCCCTAGATATGGTCGACTCTGATGAACTAAAATAATGTCTTCCAATAGCTCTTGTTTTATAACTCTGAAATATTACTTGTAACTGATGCTTCTTTGCATGGGCAAACCTAGTAGATGAACGCATTGAGTTTTTTTGCTTGCTCAAGCGTGGCTGTTCATGCATGTAGATTGAAATTTCAAACATAACCCGTTTGCATAACATAACATAACTAGTATAATGTTTGTGTAAATGATCTCTCAGACACTCAAGCATGCTTGTTTAAACGTGTGATGTGTGTATACCGGCCTTTAAAAAAAATATAAATATTTTTTATTTGTTAGTATATTTTATATTTTAAAACAGAACCAATGTAATGATTGGGCCCTACCATTAAATAAAAAAATATTTCTGGAAAATACTATAAGGACTCTGAATGCAGCTTTTTAAAATTTAATTTAAGTAGGCTATTAGGTTCTTATAATTGGGTTTATTTATGATGTCTCTTTATTAGTTTTTTTTTTAGGTATTATCTTTTAAATTGATGTATATCTTAACTAAACTACATAGAAATTCAGTAGAGTCCCGATATTTCGAGTTGAATGGGACCGAGAGTACCTCGGATTGTGACAAACTTGAAATACACGGAATATGTAGAGGTTAAGATAAAACTACTATTTATAGACCTCGTATCTCCAAAAAAATTTAAGTTTTATTAAATATACACTATTTTGTATTGAACACTGAGGTAAAAAAGTAATTTGATATACAGTAAAAAATAGAAACTTACTTATTAAAGAAATCATAAATAGTTCTTTGTTTAACTACACTGCAATGTTTACGAGCTGCGATGTCACGCCAGGGGGATACGGCAGTGCCGGGAAAAGTTAGTTTCGATGTTATTTTAATATATACATTAAAACTTGGATAATTAGAACATCTTTAATTCGAAATTACCGTTAATTCGAAGTTTCAGTTCGGTCCCTGGAACTTTATATGATATCAATGTAAAAACAATCATGGATAATTCGAAGTCAACTTCTTTAATTCAAAGTTTTTTATTCAACACTAAAAATAAATCTTGTGCTGCGATCGCTGGATAAATAGGTCACTGTTGGGTAGAAAGGGGGCAGGACTTGCGTGTTTGTACACGTATTGTAGTTCTAGACGCGGTACCGGTTTCCAAGAATTTTGCCTTCCGAGAATTCTCTAGGTACCGATACTGTAGTTTGTCATTGATGCTCTCTGCCCACTTATATGAACAACGTTACGGTTATTTTTTTCCCCTCCGAACATGACTTTAGTTGTACAGCCAATGGATCAGGGTATTATAAGAAATGTTAAGCATATATACCAGCGATTTATTGTACAAATGCTCTTGACAGATTTATTGGAAAACAAAAATTTAAAGATCGGTATCCTTCAAGCAGCAAGAATGTGTCACAATGCATGGTCACATTCAATGCTATTTGTGATTCGAATTACACGGAACCTCGGATTATCGAGACTCGAATTACCGGGTTTCTACTGTATATTATGTAACTGGGATTTATAACTTTTTTTCTAAGTTGCCATGGTTTTTTGTTAAGGTGTTAATATGTTGTTTTTAGCGGATTTCCATGGGTAAGATGAACTATTGCAGTGACCCTTATGGTAAGACATAAAAAAAATTATATACATATATGTATATATGTGTTTGCACTTTAGCGGCCGCATTTTAAGTCTAATTTGATCCAAATTTGGTACACACATTGGTTGTCTACATCGCTCGGACGATTTAGCCAAAAAATCCAACTGGAAGCACTTTTTTTTACCAGAAATAACTATTTAAAAAATTTTTTTTAGAGTTTTATCTAAAAAATTAAATGTTGGATAATTATTCTGCACATTTAGTTTTTTTACACGACTTTAAAGCTCGCTTTGTTCCTCCAAAATCGATCAAAACGTAAAGTACACAGTTCAAATCCACATGGTGGATTTTACCCTGGGTCCATCTTCTGATCCGAGGCCGACGGCTGAGTTTGTACACTGCGAGTGAAACGAAGCTCATAACCCGAGGATGCAAGGTCGAGGTGCAAACTCGCAAAGCAAATTTTGTAGAACGAAAGAGCTCGTGATTCAAAGGAGCGCAACTGTTAAATAAATAAATAAAAAAGCTGGAGGCTTAGGTACCAACAAATTCTACTAATATATTTTGTACACATAGGCAGCTATTCAGCGCCGTCGTGAGTAGACCAACTTTCCAAATTTATGGTTGAAACCTTAAAACGTATAAATTTAATTTTGGAAATTTGCTCAACTTACGTCAGTGGTTCAGCCGTGTGGTCAAATTATTATTAATATAATTTTGGTCAAACATCTGGCAGTACAAAATTCTTAACACATGAGTAAATATTCACACTTCTTTGGATTATTATTATAATTGTGATCTGATTTTGATAGTATTTTTATGCTTTAAAGTGGTCATTTCAGTATATATTTAAAGTGTAAACCATTTCCATGAGAGAGAGAAATTTTTTTTCATTACAATTTCTTTTATTTTATAATCATATATTTATCTACTCGCTATCTTATTACATTTCAGTATGTTTAATAAAGTGTGCAAAGCCTCAAATAGGGTAACTTCGAGTACTTCAGATAGGCCTACTGTCCTTGAAAAAAATATTGTGTAAATAAGTGAGTTTATTTTTGCAAAAATGTAGTATTTTGGGTTTCTTTCTTTATACAGTAGAGTCCCGTATAGAGTCATCTTTATTTTGGATGAATTAGCCTAATTTAAAACATTGTATTTTATAAATAAATAATAAACATAGAAATTCAAAGGGGGGAATGCAGACGTTTTGGATTATATAAAACAAAATTTTACTTATAATATATTTTCAATTTTAAAACAAAAAACTTGTATACAACTTGCATGTCTAAAATAAAAAACATTATATAGTGTTGAAGTACATTGAAAAAAACTTGGGACACTCAGTTTCTAGCCTACAGTCGATAAACATATTTAAGGACATTGTGTAAAAGCAAGAACAGAAATTTGATTTGTGATGTTGGTAGTATGAGTTACTCCGTTCAGGGAGACATATTTACGGCCACCTGGAAAATGGAGGTGGAGCCAAAATATGGACGCTTCCTTCTTCTTCACTTGTTGCTGATACCTTATACAGTATGGACCTGTTGATTGTCTGGTGGTGAAATGATTTCACGAACATAAGTTTTTGCGGTATTTAGAGTTTAAATACCGTCCAAGTATGTTTAACAGTTAGTAGAGACAGTGTTGTGAACAAATAATGTAAAATGGCGTAAATCGTACGTTGCAAAGCAAAAAAAATTGACTTTGTAAATTTCGTTAATGTGCGTCGGCTTGAAAGTTAACTAATGGCGAACGTTTGCAAATAGATCCCACGTGAAACGATGGTTTTGATATAAACGCTGTTCAAGAACAAAGTGAATTTAATGCGGTGAGGCTAAAGTGCTACGAACAAACATCTTAAAGGGGAAAGTTTTAAATAGGGGTATAAATTAAATTAAAATCATTTAAAATATTGTAAGTTTTCTTTTATCGTGCAATATAAATCAAAACGTACGTAAGTAATAAATATAATAATAATTAAGTCTGCATTTCAAGTTTTAATATTCTAATTTGTGTATGTTTAAATTTATTAAAGTGAATAATTGGAATGAATGCGTGAGTGTTTGCAAGTATTTGAGACCAACCATGAATTGCCAATCTTCTTTAATAATGTTGTATGTTTAAAATCTAAAATGTGGCATTAAAAACTTAATGCCAACTATTATGTTTTCTTAATTTGAGTCCTTTCCCTTCCTAGAAGTACTTCATGGTAAATTGAACCTTGGTTATAAAATATCAAATCAGTGTAAGTTTAAGAAATACAAAATGGCGTTCAGTTGAAACTGCAGTAACAGATTTTGGCGGCAGGGTCTCTGTGAAGAACACAGATTCCGTGCTTCTAAGACGAGTTGCCCCGTAGTTGTCAGCAGTACGCACAGATGTATATACCAATATGCGTAACAGAGATTTGGTAGTCAACTGTGACAATCTCAGATCTGACTACAACATAACCTGCTTTCAATTTTGGGGTTATGTTTGATTGTTTTTGTTGTGGTTAAGGGAATAGTATTTTATAGATTTGAAATGGTAATTATATTAATAAAGTAAAGTATACAAATTGAAAGAATGATATTACAAGTAATTGTTACGCAGCAAAAGGTTATTTTTTTTTTTATTAAATTCACTTAGAAAAAACTTGTCAAAATTTGATTTATTTATATTTTTTTTATTTTTATTAATAAATTTTGTTTGTAAACGGCTGGCAAGCATACAGCACGTTACAAAATGGCGCCCGAACAGGGACCTAATTGTAACAGTGAGCCGACAGCACGTTACAAACGTACATTTATTGTTATACAAATAAGGTAAATAAATACATACATAGAGCCTAAGTTTGATGAAAACGCCTGAAACCAAATTGGAATGAAAGCTGGTTTTGTTTCCTTCATGTTTACCGGGTCCGACAGAAAGAAGGAAGGATTAGATATGACAGCTAGGCACTAGTAGTGTTGTTGCCACCTGCCAGTTGTGTCATCCGTTTTTCTCCTCCGTTTTCGTTATCTCGAATGAATTTTATTTTTTTCTCGATCTTTTTTCAAGACGATGCGGTCCTAACGGACAGACTGCGGGATGACAAAACGGACAGTTCGGACAACCTATCCCTTCCCTTCCGTTTTTGGAAGAAAACGGAATCTTAACGCAATGGAAGGAAAAAAACGGATGGTGTAAACCTACACTAAGGCGAGATCAGGAGCATTTTCCGCGTCTACGTGTGACATGAGTTCAGTTTGTGCGTTCACCTCCTCCGAGCCGATCAACGCTGTATAGAACTGGCACTAGAAGATGTCCCCGCACTTAAATTACGTCTCAACAAGTATTAATAAAATCCGCCTATTCCGAATTCCCCCTAAAACGGACAATGTTCGGCCCCAATTAGTTCGGAATAGTGGGTCTCTACTGTATTTTGGTTCCCTATAAAAACATATCATGGTGTTGTGGTTATCTTTGTTACATGTTTAGCTAAATTTTTTTTTCTAAAGCGATTTGGTTTAAAATTGTGAATCTTTCCTTTCAATTTACTAACTCTTTTTTTCTGTTCTTTCTGGTTGTTCATACCAACTCCTATTAAGAATTTCGCTTACTGTTTGATTAAAATAAAGATGTAAAAGCTGCTTCCATTATAGTTCAATAGATTTTACTCTCCTTGTTAGAATTTTTCAAACGCTTCTGGCCATATTTGAAACTAACACAGTTCTTAGATTTAACATCTCTGTTAACTTATAACCTGCTGAATTATGGTGTTTTAAAATTTTAAATTTACACCTCGGAATCTTTAATTCTCTTGCGGAAATTGAAGACCCCTGGTATGAATTTGAGTTTAATAAATCGTAGATTGTAAACAGAAAGGATTGACATTTTTAACAGTACATCAGTAATCTTTACCTAATTAATTTATAGTTTTACAGTTTGGTACAGCACTTTTCTAATAGAGTTTTATTTTTTGCAGATTAATAGAGTAACTCAAAGTCAAATACATATGTATAAAATGAAGAATTTGGCAAAGGCTAAATTAAAAATGGAAGATGCTGTGGGTATGTAGTAAATTTATAGTGGTTTTGTTTAAGATTTATTTTTTAACATATTCATAAACATATTGATGAACATAAACAATATAAACAAAACTCCCAACAACCAATAAGTCAATCAACCTGTTAATGGTTCATGAAGTTATCAATTGGTGGTATTTAAGCAATATAGTGGTTTCAGATGCCACATGGATCTGTCTTCACGTGTAACAATCACTCCTAGTTTAATACATATGAGGACTGTATGTACTACATACTATTTATTTTGCTTTGTTTATAAAGTTATCTGTTTGAATTAATGTTAATCTTAAACTTGACTTGTTACAACATTTAATAACTCAATTTACTATTAATTTAAATATTCTCTAAAAAAATAACAAAACAGAATGTTATAAATAACAACTCAAATTTATTTACTGTCCAAAGTTAGAAAATATGGAAAGATCTCACCAAATTTTAATATCTTCTAGTCTCCGGACTTGTATTGGATCTTTAATTTCAAATATTTATACTTAATCACTGGTTATTCATTAAATATCTTCCTAATGATCCTTCAAAGACAATCGGTTTTCTGTGCAATGAAATATTCCGCCGCTTCAAAAAAAATGTTTTTAGTTTTTATATTTTTTACAAGAATTCCCAATTTTAGGCCTCCTTTTATTGAAGAGAAAATTTCCTTTTTCTTCGCCATTTCTTCTTTCTTCTTTAGGTGAATATAAATGTATATGCAACTTTTAAAAAAAATTAAATGTAATGATATTTAATTATAATTCTTAAAATTTTATGAAAATACAATAGTGAATATATAAAGTATAATTATTTGGACAAATAAAGAAAATACATGAATAACTCCTTATTACTTTTTCGTTCTACCGTTTAGCCTTTATACTCGTTGTCTAATGCCGAAAATATTTATTTGTAATTTATAAAATGCAGCTGATTACATAGTTCAATATTGGGTGGGTTTGTGACGATACGCGAGTTCTTGCCATGATGAGCACAGATGTTTTCTGTCGATTCGACTGGTTTACATTAAGTTTTTGTTTTTTCTTAATATATCGTTACTTTATCATATTTAGACTAAAAACCTTTTATATATAATAAAATCCATTCTTTTTATAGGCTTGGTTTTTCCTTTTAGATGTTACTTCTCTCGCCTTCCCAAATTTATTGCAGTCATTGTTTATCACTGCTAAGTGTCTTGGGTATCAAATATCAATCGTAATTTAAAAGAAAAATACAAAATCTTGGTTCTTCCTGAACTGATTAATTTACTATATTTTGTTTATTAATATTTTCAATTGTTACATTGTTGTAAATATACTAATTTTTATAAACATTGTAGCGTTATTGTTAATTTGTGGCACTCATACTTTCTACTCCGTAAACTGGCAAAATCTAAAGGTACTGAAAAAAAATATTTTTTCTGAGCTGTGTTGAAAAAATGTAGGAAAAAAATTATTTAATAAAGAAAATAATTATTGCAAGGTAAAACATGAAGTTAATTTAGAAAACCATTTGCATGTGCAAAACATGTTTTGTTTAGTTGTTTTTTATCCAAGAAAATGCTTTGACACATAAAACGGTTGAAAATTAATTATTAGTTATATAGTTTTCCAACAATATTTTATAAAAAAACTTTCACTTTTACCAGTTTAATTACTACATCTAATCATGGATATTATATCTGTTACAAATCTACAATTATTTTGAACATTTCAGGTGCGACTGTACTACTTACTATGTCTACTGAATACTTGAACTTATACTCAAACAGAAGTGCAGAAGTTGTGCCAATATTGTCAATTGTTGAGCAGGTGAGGTTGTTTTGTAACAAAACATTTCTGGACAAATGTTTAGTTCAAGTAGAGTCTTGATTAAGTGATTAAATATTGACCTAAGCAGATAAGATTAGACCTTACTAGAGTAATCTAAGATCATTAATTAGTATAGGTAAGTGTAGTGGGAGACAGCCACTATATAAGGAGCAGTGGTCAACTCCAAGAGTGAGTCTTTCCCAGGCTGCTAACCCACAAGGTCCTTCCTTCCCTTCAGGTAGACCACCCTCTATCCCCCTCAGGTACGGAAGCGTGTTGAGCTCCCTCTGAGTCCTCGCTCTATCCCCCTCAGATACAGGAGCGTGTTGAGCTCCCTCTGAGAACTCACTCTATCCCTCTCAGGTACAGGAATGTATTGAGCTCCCTCTTGAGTCCTCACTCTATCGCCCTCAGGTACAGGAGCATGTTGAGCTCCCTCTGTGTCCTCACTCTATCCCCCTCAGGTACGGGAGCGTGTTGAGCTCCCTCTGAGTCCTCGATCCATCCCCCTCAGGTACGGAATACGGGAGCGTGTTGAGCTCCCTCTGAGTTCTCGCTTTATCCTCCTTAGGTACGGGATACGGGAGCGTGTTGAGCTCCCTCTGAGTCCTCGCTTTATCCTCCTTAGGTACGGGAGCGTGTTGAGCTCCCTCTGAGTCCTCGCTCTATCCCCCTCAGGTACGGGAGGGTGTTGAGCTCCCTCTGAGTCCTCACCTTCCCCATACATTTCCCCAAAGGACCACCTCCAAATCAGTCTTGGAATACCACTAGTTAAATTTTCTGTAAGAAGGCTTGTGAGTAAGAGCGATTTAATTGTACATACCAGAGGCAATAATAAACCATTTGTAACCAACCAGTGTATTTATTTTGCGCCCGAACCCTGGGTTATTTCTTCGACACAGCATCCTGGGCACATTTGCCTCATTATTAAGTAAGTGTTACAGTTTGTCATACTCAAGAAATAAAATCAAAATTACTTTAAATTTATACTGCAAAATCCTATAGATTTTAACCCTCTAACTGGCAAACTGCATGTTACATGCAGTGTACAGGGCGCTAAACGCAACCCGCACGAACAATGCAGAATTTGCATACCATCCGAATTGTGATTATTTAACCCACTAAAGTCCATTCAATCACAATAAAACCAAGTTACTATTGGATATGTGAATATTTTTAATATTTGGAAAATTAATTAAACAAAACCGTTGTTGGTCATGAATGGTTGATGAATGTCATAATTTTCATACGTAACTTTATTGAAATATCGTATTTATTAAAAAAGTATATTATTTCTTACAGGATAAGACGTTTGATAAGCGCCATTTGAATCGTGTGTTAGCTGTACTCTATAGAACACTCCACAGAGGAGTACCACTTAATGCGCAAGGTCTTAGTTTTGACGGTGCTGAACTGGCTTTGAAATTGTTGACACGATTATGCAAAGGGTACTACAAAATGGCCACTAATGCCAAGGACACTATTCCAATAATCATTGATCATTCGATATTAAATAAAATAACATTGTGAGTAAATTATCTACTAACACAGTGGTTATGATGAATTAAAACCATAAGTAAGTGATTGTTCTTCTAGCATATCCTACAGAGTATGTTTTGGAAACATAAACCATTTGCTTGAACTAATTAAGATTAGCTTATTGTTTTCTAATGGATAAAGTTTAACTTATTTTAGCATTTACTAGCATCTTATAATTTTATAAGGTTGCTTTAGCTTATACTTTTGAAGGCTAGATAGAGTTGCAGTTATGGAAGCTTATCCACTTCCCTTGAAGTGAGCAGCACGAGTATGTTAACACCTCACTTGCACTCCCTCTCTTCTTGCCACTTCCAGTGCCCGGTACTCCCTTCGTTGGCGGTTTTTGGTCCGGAAGTCTAAGGAAGAAGAATTCTGAATTAAAAAGAAGGTTCTTCCCTACCAGCAATGTCATTTATTAAATCTATATCATCTTATTCATCTTCACTTTCCAAAGTACTGATTAACTCATTCAACACTTAAACCTCGCTTTCAATATGTCCAACATAAGATGCCGCCATTGTGTAAACTAAATGACTGCTCTCTATACTGTAACACTCACACTTAGTGATGTAGGAAGATTCAAGTCCAGTAGTTCATATACTCTCTAGTAGAGCGCAGCATTTATCAATGCAAAATAATACAAGCTATAAATTTTAAAATGAGAATAGCACATGAAGTTAAAAAGTGTATAGTCAAGTACGTATTCTTGGTGCAGTGGCCTAACTTGGGACAATTTGTAACCTTTAACTTTTTATGGTTGGCTAACCTGATATTTTTTATTGTTGCTATAAAAGTGGTATGAATTGATAGGTGGATGATAACTAATACTTAAACTACATAAACTACAGTGAAAATAAACATTCTGGGATTGTTCTTTTGACAAAACTATGTATTTTTATTGTTACACAAAAAACAGGTCATTTATTTTGACTGAATAACTTTAAGTGGACAGGGCATTCATAGTAATTTCTAGAGAATGCTAATACATTTTTTCTTTGGCCTATTGTGTTAGGTAAGAAGAACTGTCACTGTTTTAGTGTTTGCAAAACAAATATTGTCTTTATATCTAAATTTACACAAAAATGTACATAGGCACCTAACTTGGGACTAATGTTAATGATTTGGAATAGGGTGTCGAGCTTCATCTAATCAAATAAGTTGATGAACCATTAAGTAAATTAAGAGGACGATACAAGTTTTGCTTATAAAGTGTCATTTTGTAGTTTATTGTTAATAACAGCTGTTTAAAATATTACTGTCTATTTAGGTTGTTTGATAAATTGATTACCGAGTTTTTTCTAATAAAGGGTTTTTTTATGAAACTGCGTAAAAATGAACTCTTTTATAGGTTTGTGTGTTGAGAATAGTAAAAAAAGGAAGATTGTTAGTGCCCCAAGTGTAAGTTTAGTCTCTAATGACGAGCCCCAAAGTTGGCTGCGCCATTTTGTAAGTTGCTCAGCTTACAAAAAAAAAAATAAATAAAAAATATATAAATTTGATTTGATTTGATGCAGTTGGATTGCAAGACTCTACTATTTTTTCTATCTCGGGTTGTGAATTCAATGACCTGAATGAAAAATGGTGAAGAGGATCAGATCAGGCTAAACAAAGCAGACGATTTAGAAATGACCTTTGACATTTATTAATATCTTATAATATACAGCAAAGAAAAATAAATTCAAATACATACAAATATGATACAAATTATAGATTATAAATTTAAAGAGAGCTGGTGATTTATAAAAAAAGAATTTTAAGTGCACTGTACTTACGAAAAGCAGACCACAAACTTATTAATTTTAAAAAGAAATAAAAAAAATAAAAACCCACTCGCACGCGCAAAACTATTGTAGTCTAGATCATTGTCGTGTCCGATTTACTGTCACATTATTTTAAGCGATCGCACTACACTCCATTTGACGATGAGAATTATTAATTCTCGTAAAAATTCAAATACTACTTTGTACTTGTAGATTAGCAATAAATCTTACATGATTAAACTGTTAATGCACAACGCGTAACACTTCAAGCGATGTTCACTGCTTGGTCTCTCGTTGACAAGTCTCTTTAACGTTCTTTCCCACCGCTACATTCGGCCAGCGTCTATTTTCTCTCCACCAATCAGAAACGTCTGACGACACACAGATGTTCAATTTCGTCAGATTCGTTGGTTGCTTACCAAAGTATTCCCTGTGGATCTGGCATGTGAAAACGCACGTAGACCATTTCTCCAGGAATTGGCTTGCAGGTGTTCGCTTCTTATCTCGTCTAGACTGGTGGACGTTGCTTTTCTAACTGCGTCTTAAAACTCGTATAATTTCCGCGTCTTGGCGTTAGTACATAGACTGTCCATTTTCTCAAACCCTATTTTTAAATTTAATATAATTGATTTTAATAATTGTCTGCCTTTTATTTTTATTCTACTGAAATGTACTTTAAAATTGTCTGCCCTTTTAGTCTATTTCCTTTATGTTAAAATGCTTCTAATTATTAAGCTCTCTTTCTAAAAAACATTTGTAATATAAATTAAATTAAATTCAAAAAATAAAAATGCTCTCTCGTATTAAAATTGACTTATGGTCCTATTCTATATTATTATTGTACTTTGGGAAGTTGGAGATCTTACACAAGTATGATTAAAGTGGTTATAGCATGGGATAGCAGGCAAAACATACACTGTCCCAAGTTAGGGAAGGTATCTCCTAGCTTGGGATACCAACATTGTAAATTTACTTTGTGAAAGATATATTGAAAATGTTATTACTAATTCAAAAAGTACTAAGGTAGACCAAAGTTTTCATACATCTTCTTTCATCCCACCTATTTTTTCAAATAAGTCTATTGGAGTCTAAAACTGAAAACTGTCCCAAGTATGGGCACTTATACGTAAACAATTATATATGGGCACTAGCCCAACCAATAGAGCAGAGGCAGAATGTAAATAAACGGTAAATAGTAGTAAAAGGGTTGAGATATACCAGAAACCAACTACTACTGAAGAAACAATTTATTCAAATTGAATTATTGAAAATGTAATTTTGAGAAAATTGTCTATAAATTTATGTGTTTAAGGTTGGTTTGGAAAATGTAATCTGCAAATTTGGAATCTGTTTTTTGTTGTATATGC
>JAGFPH010000481.1:46366-58649 GCA_018207615.1 Philaenus spumarius
GGCATTCCAGCTTCAGTTCACCTATCCTGAAACAAATATGCTTGTGTCCTGACAATGATGGCTCAGTTGATACATGTACTTTCACTGTACTTTTTTGTATACAAAAATTCTTGAATAAACTACTTAAATTTGCATTGCTGCATTTTTTTACTGAAAAACTTTTTATAGATTATTTTGTACATTGTGGGAAATATTTTTTTCAGGGTCACAAAGGCCTTTGCACTTAAAATTATGGCCATGATCACAAAAAAAGTTTGGGAACCTCTGATCTAAACAATAATCACTGATGCACCATCACATACATAATAAATACATGCCATAAAGTACATTTCTTATTGTATTTTATTAATGCTTCGTATTATCAGGCTCAATACAGCTAGATAAGGAGATTAGGATTGTTAAGTGTGTTTAATTTTTATGAAAGAATGTATTGTATTTTTTATCATATTATTTTGAATGTTTTCAGGCTGATTTACCATCTAGATTTGCAAAGCTTGGAAGAATTCCAAGTGATGGCGTCACGTTTGTCAAAATGAAGGAGAATGTAGTTGTTGAACTGGAAAACACTTATGGTTATGTTACTCTACAGGTAATACTGTTGTGAAGAACGTTTACAACTAAATTAATGTAAAAAACACTCTTATTTTGATCAAGAATGATGATTCAATACCATAACTTTACTGTATCTTCTTTAATCATCAACCTGTTTTTTTTTTTTATTCCGAACAGTTCAGTTTTGGTTCAAACTAATTTTAAAAAGTAACTTTCAAACCAATATAAGTTTTTAGACTGGGTTTGTAATTTGGTAAAATTGATCAATTCTATGTATAGTACACGCAAATCAATTAGAACCACATTAATTCATAATTTTTGACATTTTAATAACAGTAATATAGAGCTTTCAACCACTAGGTTCCTCGCCGTCTTTATTAGTCACTGACATAAAGACTTTATATGTGAAAAGAAGCAATAATAACGATAATTATAAATATTGAATTTTGTAAATGATATAAATAGTAACATTTTGTATACATACTTAAATGCAGCCTATCAATTTTGGTTTTTGTACTGGTATTTGTCATTTACTGTTGGCTTATCAAGTGTTTATCCACAGTCTGTTCCCATAGAATTGTTTGAATTCTTAGAATAAATTAAAAAGGACATATTTTATTTTATATTATACACTGACTTAGGAATTAACTGACAAAAAATAATAGCCTAGTAACATGTTGTAAAAATGGGCAGCATATTTCAATACAAAGAAGCTACAAAGGCTACAGTAACATTATATGTACACATGAACCACATCGGTCATAGAGGTTGTGTTGTGCAGTGGCGCACCGAGGATTTGGCTTTGGGGGGGGGGACTAAGCTCAGGTCAGAATATATATATATTCAACAAATCCTAAACGGATGAAAGTTCTGTAACCTATCACAAAGTCTGAAACATTATATATTTTTTTAAAGTGAATGGTGATGGGATTGAGTCAGACAATAGTGCAATATAAACATTCTTTCCGCAAGATCACCCCGCACTGACCTTGAGTGACAGTCTAGCCAGCGCCCCAGCGCGCTGCCTTTTAGGGCCACGTTATACGAGCGCTGATAGCACCGCGTTTTCAACGTCGCGTTGATGTCAGTTAATTGGGTAAATGGAACTACTGTTTGCCATGTTATACGAACGCTATCAACGCTAACGAATTTAGGTTACCCGGCGTTGAGCGTTGCCAACGCGGATTGACGCGGTCGCTATTAAGGCCGAACAAAGTTATATGGAGCGCAGCTACCAGAGAGGCCGCAGTAGAATAACTACTAGAAAGTAGTTTTTTTTTTTTATTTCAAAGTGATTATTGTGTACTTCAAAATGTACACGAGCGAGCCGAGTCGACACTGATGGAGTCGATTTTTTCCACGCTCTGACAGCATACCGGATCGGGTCTATTCAGCTCCGCTCCACGCGGGTTGGGTATAGATATAGCCACAGGTCAAAACCAGAAAGAACGTTCGATCTCTTCCACTGTTCGTCCATGATAATTTAGCAATTAATGATAGTTGTGGTGAGGTGGAATTCGCGCGCATCCTTCCGACTCATGTCGGAACTTTGCGGGTCTGTTAGATTTATCCACTGCTACGGATTTCCGCGACGGACCGGGTCGGCTCGACTAAGCTCAGCTCGTGTAAGTATAGCTGAAGCTTGAAACACGATTTGAAAGCACTGGGTGTGTACCATACCGTTTAGCTCTCCTGATACACAATTCCTCATATGTTTCTATTATTTGTAAAACACCTAGACAGAATGACTGAATGGTTTCCATTTTGGAAGTGAAGGACGCAACATTGACAAAGCTTCAAAAACGCTTCGTATTACATGAGACCTACGTTACCAACGTCGCGCTTTCAACATCGCGTATAATGTGGGAATTTAACGCCCGGTTTTCGGCATTATCAACGCGGCGTTAATCAGCGCTCGCATACCGTCAAACTCATGAACCAGACCGCCGAGACTCAAACATCACTGTAAGAAAATCATGATTGCCTAGGGTAAGAATCATATTTATTTAAAAAAGAACGATTATTTTTTCGTGACCACATCACGAAATTAATCATAAATAATGTAATTTTTAATTGAATATCGACTACGTATTCAACTATCGATTAGTTTAAAATACAATCCACATTAATAAAAAGACCTTCTGGAGGGGGACAGGTCCCGTTCGTCCACCCCCGTCGGTGCGCCCCTGGTGTTGTGGACTGCCTTGAAGCTGATGGGATCAATTAATGACAAACCAGGAGATCTGGCCACTGGTAAAACTGCAAGAATTGCAGTGGACGTAATGGCGTCAGATGTAATGAAAAGGACACTTAATTTTTATATTTCATTCATGGTCAAGATCAATAGCTACGATAAGATGGCTGATGTTGGACCTGTCTATGCAGTGGTGTGCCAAGGTCTTTGTATGTCTTGGACGGTCCACTTCTCTTACGCCCCTAATTTAAGGGTATAGAATACTCCTCCAGCTCTAACTAAAAGTGGGCATAAATATTATTTTATAGACTTCTGATAATAGTGAATTTATGGTAAAGTAATATTTTCACATTACATTTTAACTTTTTTTTTAATTATTGCTTTAAATTTTACACTAAAACATGCAATACATTTTTCTCCAACGTTTGATGATCTCTAGCTTCTGATTGATGCTGAGAGTGACGCGTTTTTGCTTCTGGCCCCCAGTTCCTTTTGCCACTTGTTGAAGGTTTCAAAAACATGTTCACCTTTGTTCCAAATGCACTTTTAACTTGAAAATTTGTTTAGGCCTACAGGAACTATAAGTCATTGCTACACAGTCAACTTTCAACTTCAGCAACTAAACTTGATAGAATAAAACTTGTACAAAGAATCTCACTATTAATACGTTTATTACTCAAACGTGTTTCAACGACAAAGTCGCCATCTTAAGTGCTGCAAGAGCTACAATAGTCAAACTATAACTTGAGTTATAGTTTTTGTTTGAGTTACAGTTTGACTATTGTAGCTCGTGCATCACTGAAGATGGCGCTTTGTAGTTGAAACACGTTTGAGTTAATAACCATATTAGTTGTGAGATTAACCCTAGAGCACTCGCGCGGGGTAATTTTTCTCCCAGCGACATTTTAAGCAACCGTTTGACAACGATCGCGTCACTTGATATGGTTCCTCCCCTCGGTACCTTCTAATAGACTTGTCCACTGTCTAGCCTTGAGGAAAACCGGTCCAGTTTCTCAGTTGGCGCTCGCTCGCATCGCTGTAAAGTCATTTGTGCATTGTGCTGGAGAGTTTTTACCCCACGCGAGTGTTGTGTGTTAGGATTTTTATCCGTTATACATTTCTGCTTGACGGAGTGTTTATGTGTTACGTGTGACTATGGATTGGGAGGATCGAAACAATTATCTTTCTAGACTGTTGGACGAGACAGAGCATGAGGTTTTAGGTGGTGAGTCGTCTGATGAGGGAAATGACTGTGTTGAGGAAAGTGACCACAACTCGGATACCGAACAAAGTGTTGTTAGTGACATTGATCAGCCGAGTGCATTGATTGACTACGATGACATCATAACTGAAGAAGGTGGCAGCATTGACGATCCAGGTATAGCTCCAATAAACATACGTAATGATAATTTTTCCGAACAATGTCGCTTAGAGCTAAACATAGATGATTACACCTCCGATGACGATGATGTACCTTACAGTGAACGTGGTTTCTATGGAAAACCTAAAAAAGATCAAAGAAGTAGAATTGTTGAGCCCCCTACAAAATGGTCTCGCAAACCGCCGCCAACAAATGTGAGGACGCCTGCTCGCAATATTGTGATACATTTGCCTGGAGTAAAAGGGGAGGCAAAAAACGCAAAAACACCCTTGGAAGCATGGTCAAGATTATTTGACAATGACATGATCCACTACGTTGTTTCATGTACAAACAAATATATTGAGAAAAAAAGGCTAATTTTTCAAGAGAACGAGATGCAAATGAAACTAATTTTGATGAAATTAGGGCTTTGATTGGTATTCTGTATAATTATATGTGGAGCTATGAAGTCCTCAGACAAAAACGCCAAAGACATTTGGGCAACAGACGGTACCGGTATAGATGTAGTAATGTGCACCATGTCAAGAAACAGGTTTCATTTTCTATTGCAAGTTATGAGGTTTGATGACGTTTCTACCAGGGCAAACAGGGTGAGATTTGACAAAATAACTCACGTGAGACAAATTTTTGAAAAGGTAGTGTTGAATAGTCAGAATGCTTATACTGTGAGTGAGTATTGTACACTTGACGAACACCTTGAAGGCTTCAGAGGGCGCAGTAGCTTTCGACAATATATTAGAAACAAGCCAGCAAAATATGGTATTAAAATATTTATGCTGAGTGACTCACGCACCTTTTACACAAATAACATGGAGATATATGCCGGAACTCAGCCTCCCGGTCCTTTTCAAATCAGCAACTCTGTTCAAGAGGTTGTAAGGAGAATGATTTGGCCTATTTCAGGTACAAACAGGAATTTGACAATTGACAACTGGTTTACCAGTATACCAGTAGCACTTGATTTACTGAAAAATCATAAATTAACAATCATCGGGATATTACGCAAAGACAAGCGAGAAATACCTCCTGAGTTTCTTACAACCAACAAGAGAAAAATTCACAGCAGCTTATTTGGATTCAGTGAAGAGAAAATGACTATAGTATCATATGTTCCATCTAAAAAGAAAGTTGTTTTAGGGTTATCGACTATGCACAGCACAAACCAGATTGATGAGTCTACTGGCGATAAAAAAAAACCCGAACTGATTACATTTTATAATCTTACAAAAGGTGGTGTCGATGTTGTTGACCGCATGTGTGCAAACTACACAGTGTCTCGAAAAAGTAACAGATGGCCCTTGACAGTATTTTATTTTTTGCTTGACATTGTTGGCATAAATGCGCAAATAATTTACGAAGGCAACAGTAGAGAAAAAGCTGTTCGAAGAACTTTTCTGAAGGAGCTAGGCATATCACTTGTCAAGAATCACATCCAGACTCGCTCTACAATTGTAACACTGCCAAAAGAGCTACGGACCAAAATAAGAATGATTTTAGGACAACCAGAACGCCAACCCCAAGAACTACTAAGAAAAAATGCCAGGTAACTAACAAAATAAAATTGTAAATTAAATTACAAAATTTAATAAAAAAATTAATAAAAATAAAAATTAAATTACCTTATATAAATAAAAATATATTTATTTACTTATTTATTTTTAAATTTTCCAATTTTACTTTCTCACATATACGTAGTATAGAGAAAGTATTGTAATGGTAAAAAAAAATTCAAAATTTTTTTGTGGAAATATTTGTTTTGAGGTCCCCTGAATCCAAAAAGATGATTAAAAAAAAAATTTTTTTGATGTCACGAAAAAAAGTCTGTATGTCTGTGTGTCTGTAACATTACTGTATTTGCAAAATATTAAAAGTATTTAATTTTGTAGGTGTGACTTCTGCCCTAGAAACTTAGACAAAAAGACGACCAAATGCTGCACAAACTGCGGAAGAAGTGTTTGTAAAAACCACCTCATTGAAGTTTGTGAGAACTGTTTTAGTGCCTAGAAAAGTCAAACATGTAGTTGTATTTTATTTAAAGTAATTATGTTCATTCTCACAGCATTTATTATGTATTCCAGTGTGTTAATAAATTTATATATATATATTTGACTAATATTTTACTCATTTTTACCAAAAATTCGAGTTGGGGTAAAAAATTACCCCACGCGAGTTCTCGTGGAATGAGGGATAGCGCGAGTGCTCTAGGTTTAATACAGGTTTTAGTATTAGTACAGGTTTTATTCTATCAAGTATATCTTCTCACAAGTCAAGTTCAATATATATTTACAGCACTAAATCACAAGGACAACTATGTGTAATGGACTAAGCAATGCTTCACACAATTTAAATGAGAAAAAAGCGAACTGACACAGTACAGACAAAACGAAGCGGACCAGTCTGAAATGTCCGCTGAGATCACCCGAGGAAACACGAAGCTCGTTGAACATTTCCAAGTACGCTCTAGGCCTAATGTATTGCCGAACGACAACTTACGTACAAGCATATTTTGCCCTTAATAACATAAAACAAATTTATTATGTATGTACATCTATAAATCCATGATTGAATGCCAGACTATAATGGAAGTCTACTGTATTAAAATTTCTATTTTGTTTCTAAATAAATGTAGGCCTACCAAGCCTAGGCTGCAATAGAAATCAACCACTAACCTAATTAAATATAATTGAACATCAGTATGATATTCATTAAATTTCTGGTTCTATGTTTTATAGCTCGCTGTCTTCAAACGGAATCCGTTCTGGTTTGAGCTGATTTCACTTAGTGGTGAAGTACAAACTGAAGTGATTTATTGCAAACTGACTCAGAAAACTCCACACATACGTCAATTTAAAGAATTTATAAATCATCTGAACAGCCCGATTGATCTGTATTTGAAAGTAAATAAACAAAATTATGCAGAGATAAATGGGTCCGTTACATTGCTACCCCAAAATCTAACTGACGACCAAAAGGATGAATCTGTTGTTGTTTACAGACTTAACTGTCCAGAGTATGGAGGAAGCGCAGGAGTACATGTCGAGTTCAAAAACTTGAGCTCCAAACAGCTTTTGAGAGTAAGTTGGTTTCTTTAAAGTTATTATTTTCTATAAATTTCTGGTTCCTGTTTTTGTTGAAGTTTCAACCAACACTGTCAGCTTCCTCAGGTGTAGCACTCATCACTTAACCCAAAATCACCTCAAAACTTTGTCTTTCTTTTGCATGTAGTTTATGTGTCTCTAAATAGTCACGTTTTATTTCTTCTTTGAAATTATTTACAAACTTATACACCATTTTTTACTAAGGCCGTCCACACACAAATCTAGCAAAGCTGCTTTAAGCAAAAACTTTTTTGTTTTAAGCGAAAACATTTTCCTTAATGTAGAAACATTTTTGTTTAGGCCGTGTGTTTGCTCATCTAGCAAAATTGATCTAAGCAAAAACGTTTTAGCTTGAAGCAGAAGCTTTTTTTTTTTGCTTTTACTGAAAACAATTCAGAACTGAAATTAGTCTTCACAATGGCGCTGGACGATGATGTAGTAGTATTATTGTGGTACTGGATAGAAATAGGTTGTTAAAAAGAAGTTGACAAACGTTTATAGATACATCCAATAAATGAGAAGAGGGAAAGAGAAAACACTTTGCAGAATTTTATTCATGAATTACGAAGTGATGACATCAAATTTCATAATTTTAAAGGATGTCTGTAAATACATTTGATTACCTGTTAAATATGATTGGAGACAAAATTAGAAAACATGACCCTAGGTTTCGTAGAAGTATTCCACCAGCAGAAAGTTTTCTTGTAACACTAAGGTATGTTTATAAATAATTTAGTTTTAATATTCATGATACAAATTACGTTTATTCAACTATTTAAATATAATAGTAATGTTACAATACGACAATATATTAAAAATATATGTCAAAAGTAATAAATGAACAACACAATGGCATTGTAAATAAAATTAAATAAGAAAAGAACAATTTGAAAGTGAAAAAGTTAGTTCATGTAATCCCAAGCATTGCTAACTTGGTGAGCTTAGACGTTTGTATTTAAACTCTGTGGAGTATATGACGTTCAATATGGTCCTTGTTATGATGTTCCTTTAACGTAAAATTGTATATTGGAGGCTCTCTTCCACTAGGACAATAGTCGTTCAGCATCTATGTCCATTGTAAAAAATAACCTCGTTATACGCCACTATGAAACGCAATAAGTACGTATCTATTGCCAGTAGTCGGAATGCAACAGGACAGTGCTCTACGCGCATGCGCAACACCAAATGTTTCGCCTTCCAGCAATGGTCGTTGCTTGTGAGACAAGCACAGCCAGTTCTGCTCAAATGTGCTGGATTACGCTTCAAAGTGTTTTGCTTCTTGATCGATCACGCTTAAACGTGTCGTACAGTGTTTTTGATTCATGCTAGGTGAGTATGTGGTATTCCTACCTTACACATAGGCAATAAATGTTTGAGCAAGTTTAAATAAAAAAGTTTTTTCTTAAAACAGCTTTGCTAGGTATGTGTGCAGCCGGCCTAAGATTTGTAAATTATTTATATTTTTCAATCTAAATTCATAGATTTACATAAACATAATATTTTAAATTCAGATTAAAACAAACTCAGTAGGAAGGAATTTGGCTTATACTGATGTACTGCTTGCCTTGCAATACTATAATGTTTGGTACTGTATGTGTATTACTGATTCCTACGAGGCTTGTTTCAAAAGTAAGAGCGGGTAGGTTAGAAAATTTTAAAAATGCTAAATATAATAATGGTTCCAAATTTACACGTACCTACATTATTTATAGGAAAACACAACACACAATACTTCTACAATTTATTTGATTCCTCCCAACCATTGCTGCACCAGTGACAGCATTTACAAGGCAGCTTAACATAGACTGGAAGTTTCTGGAAATTATAATAGAAAGATCACTAATCATAAATTGAACATTTTTATCTTCAGCCGAACTCTAAACCTGCCACTTCTCTGCTCAAATTAATATTTGAATAGCTTTCTCCAAAATGACTCAATTACATAACTTTTTCTCTCTCATTGCGGCAGGCCCATATGTTTCACACAACTAACGGTGAATTTCAGCAGCATTATGTCTTCTAATGTTCAATACTGGTAGGTTTGGTTATTATCAAACTGAGGACCGTAAGATCGATACATGTCCAAGAGACCAGTTGATTAACAAACTAATCAGTGTTGCAAATTACTACGAGGGCTATTTAAAAAGTAAGGAACGTTTTGAAATTTCAAAAAATACTTAGTACAAGAAAAACATTTTATTATATCAATCTGAAAGATTGACTAAAAATACTACTTTTCACATACTCACCAAACAAATTGAGGCACTTATCGTAGCGGTGGACAAGCTTTGAAATTCTTTTGTCGTAGAAACTGCCGCCTGCGATCTCAGCCACTCAGGTACATGCACCTGAAGTTCCTCGTCGTTGCTAAAGCGCTTGTTGCTAGCCAGGTCTTCATTCGTGGAAACAAGTGAATATCGCTTGGTGCTAGATCGGGACTATAGGGCAGTTGAAGAAAAATCTCCCATTTGAAAGAATTAAGGAGTTCTTGAGTGCGGTTTGCTGTGTGAGGTCGGGCATTGTCATGCAAAAACTAAATCTTGGACGACAACTTTCCTCGGCGTTTGTTTTGAACTGCTCTCCCAAGGTTGCGCAAAATTTGACAGTACTGCTCAGAGTTTATTGTTGCACCATGTTCGAGAAAATAAATAAGCAGCACACCTTGCCTATCCCAAAACACAGTCGCCATAAGCTTCCTTGCTGACAAGGTTTGCAAACATTTTCTTGGTTTTTGGAGGGATCTTGTGGGCCCTACTCCATGGGCTATATGCAGTTGACTGTTTCACCCAAGTCTCGTCACCAGTTATGATTTGATCCAGTAATGAATCACCATGTGTGTGGTAGGCTTCCAGAAATGTTAGGTTGCCTCTTCGCTGACCTTTATGGTGGTCTGTAAGCACTTTTGCCAACCATCTTGCACAAAATTTGAGGTAGCCTAGCTTTTGAGTGACAATTTCAAACAACGAAGTCCGTGAGACTTGTGGAAAACAAAGCCAAAGCTCCGTTTTTGTGAAATGGCGGTTTTCACGAATCTTTTCATCACCTTTAGCGACCAGATCGTTAGTCACAATGCTCGGATATCCACTCTTCTCTTCATCATGAACGTTGGTTCGGCCATTTCTAAACTGAATACACTATTTTCGGACGAAACTTTCATTCATTACATTTTCTCCATACACTTCACACATTTTCCGATAAATTTCTATCAGTTTTAGTTTTTGGCCAACAAAAACCGTATGACAAACCACACATCACAACTGGCGGGATTTTCAATTGCAGCGCAAATTTCAAATTTGAACATCGAAAAAACGGGCTGAGCGGAGATGTTCCTGTTGTTACGGCTGGATGCTGACTGAGGAGCCGAGCACACATGTACGCAAAATATACCAATCGCAAAAATGTGTGCCAAAATATACGCAATCGGCACTTGCCTAGTGGCGTCAGGCGGAAAACTTTCTTACTTTCTGAGTTGCCTTCGTATTTATGACCAGCCGACTCTTATATTTGAACCATGCCTTGTGGTAATTTGTTCAGAATGTTTTAAAATAAATTGTTTAATTTCTCATATAATCATTTGGACTTTTTAATAATTTAAAATTGTACTTTATAGGTAGCTCTTCTCTATAACATGTGGCCTGACTATGATATCATGATGGAGAAAAGTAAAATTATAACAAGTGATAATCCCTCTATTGAACTGATTGCTTTATGTGAGAATGAAGATGCGTTTAATTACATAGGAATATTACCAGGACCTAAGGTAAGTAACCCAGTATAGGAAAGTTATTGTAAGGGGTCCAAATTTAAAATTTTCAACATATTTATACGTTTCAAAATGATTACAGTATTTTTATTCAAGTAATTGTGTGAGTGCATATCTAGGTGTGTACACATTTTTTTATTTATTGTAAGTTTATTTTTAAAAAAATTTTACGTAAAAGAAAATTTAAGTGCACATCTACATACCATGGATTTTTTGTGTATAAAAACACTGTTTTATTTCAAACCCACTTGATTTTAACACTTGCAGGTGTTATCATATTGTTTTAAGATGAGATGAGCTGTTGGTAAATGTGGTGATGTTCAATTTCATTGTCTCCTTGATGATGCAATCGACCAGCAATCGACTAAGTTTGTTATCCAGTAATATTTCATTAATCCATTGATTAACTTCAATTAACTTCGTTCACCATTCTCCTGTGATCTTTCTATATTTATTATGACATGATACAATTGAATATTTCACAATTTGTGAATTATTTTAAACAAACATTACAACACAACTATAACGTGACTGACTACTTGCAGTCCTGAGATCAGAGCGGATCTCTTTACTCGCATGGTTTTTTCTTAAGCG
Organism: Philaenus spumarius; assembly: GCA_018207615.1. Taxonomy (NCBI): domain Eukaryota; kingdom Metazoa; phylum Arthropoda; class Insecta; order Hemiptera; family Aphrophoridae; genus Philaenus; species Philaenus spumarius. The sequence goes on from JAGFPH010000481.1 coordinate 57,949, forward strand.
GAACAAGATATATTGATATTATTTCCTGTAGTTTAATTTATAGATAAATCAGTTTAAAGTTACCTTTGATTGATCGATTCTATGTTCATGATAAATTATTCACTATTTTTTTAACGCACACCAACTCAATCTGGATAGGGACTGATTAAAATTATCTAGTTACATTTCAGATTCTCTATCTTAAACTGTTCAAGTCATGGATGAAGTTTTACACACGCACTTTGGGTTTGCTTGGGTTTTATATCATGCCTTTTTTAGTCAATGTCCTTTACGTTAAATACTTTAAATATTAAGCTCTCTTAAAAGAAAACTAGTGGTTTGTAGGGGCAATTGCCCCTATATATCTTAGTATAACATACAAACATATTCCATTAATAATTTCTTCATTATCAACTCCTATAAAAGCGAGTGTACGTGGAGTAACATTTAAAGAAGAAATTAATATTCGTTTAACTTAATAATATAACAGCTGATTTCACCTCATCTGTAATACGCAAACAAAACCTAGCGTAGATTATACTTTGGGTTTATGTGTACAACTTCGATCAATAATTATAGCCTAGGCCTATAATATTAATAACTTCTAAATTATTTGATCTATCAATATGAAATAAAAGGCAATTAAAAGATAATATTTTTATCTTTCTTTAAATATATATAATAATATACATAAACACAAAATCTTAACAAATATTCCTACA
>JAGFPH010000481.1:94554-164478 GCA_018207615.1 Philaenus spumarius
CGCAGCGACCATATTAGGTTGCATATTAGGCGCGACCACTCCCGGGTTAACTCAAATCATGTTACCACACTGCCTTTTAAAAGACATAGATTTGAAAAATACCACACCCACGGTTATAAGTCATAGCGGTGAATGTCATTCATTAATTCTTTGAGTTTTTCTTTCTTGTTTTCAGGTTCTACCGAAAAAACATAAAGGATACATTCATTGCAGATGTTATTATATGTCATACGTTTCTGGAACGTTTCTCGTTTTGCCTGAGAAAAGAGACTTTTTCAAGAATGTCGAACTGTTTTTAACGCCAATGACTAATTTTAATTGTGTTATTTTCCTTGCTTCAGCATTTACGATGTACATATTGCTACTGGTCTACTCTTACTACAATGATCGCAAGGATGAAAAGAATGTAGGTTTATTTAGCAAATACATTTTAGTTGGAGTATTTAAATAGAAATGACAAGCAATGTACTGTGGGTGTATCACTAGAAGACTCCTAGGCCATAACAGCACACGTTGTGTACCTGTAAGGCTTATCTGCCTCGTACTCATATACATGTGTGATTAGAAAACTAATCCAAATAAATTAAATCATACTACACTAAACTTAATTGAAAATATTTTTTTACAATTATTCTAAACTTTACAGTTAAAAGTTTTGGTATTTCAGAATGCATTAGAGGAGAAAATGTATAGATTATACTACACTAGTAAGCGTTATGAAGCTCATGCATCACTGAAGTTGGCGACTTTGTCATTGAAACGCGTTTGCGTTAATAAACGTATTGTGAGATTCTGTGTTTGAGTTTTATTCTATCGACTAGTAAGCGTGTTACTGTAATAGTATGTTACGTTACGAGCCCGGTAAAAAGGGATTTTCACCAAGCACGGAAAAACTTACCGTGCGAGTTATGTATGATATTTTTCACTATACTACACTGGTAAAGTAACAGACTTTTAATCAAAACATCTTTTTATAAAAAAAAAAACAATTAAAACTCGTTTGATTTTTCTTTATTTTTGGAACAACCTGTACATACTATTACAAATTTCAACCCATGTTATACACTATCTATATATATATATAAACGAAATACCACTCACTCACTCACTCATCACGATTTCTCAAAAACTACCGAACGGATTGGAATGAAATTTGGTATGAAGCTTCCTCTAGGGCCATAGGTGCTCACTAGGAAAGGGTTTGAAAAAATTTGGAATTTTACGGGAGGTGGTTTGGGAGGATCAAAGTTATTAAAAAACGATTTCTTCAAAACTACCAAACGGATTGGAATGAACTTTGGTATGTAGCTCCTCTAGGGCTATAAGTGTTCACTAAAAAAGGGTTTTAAAAAATTGGAAATTTTAGGGGGGTTTGGCGGGTAATTATTAGCTGATCTGTACAGCGTTGCCCGTGGTGGTTTATATTTTCAGTTTTTTAACATAATTTTATCCTTGTTAATTATTTGTTGAATACCCGTGTGTATCCTACTGTGGTCATAAAAAAAAAAAGACTACGCTATTTAGGAAAGGGTCATTTTGGAGAAATCGTGATTTAGTAATTTTTACCCCCCAAAACCCCCTAAAATTTCGAATTTTTTAAAACCCTTTTTTAGGGAGCACCTATGGCCCTAGAGGAAGCTGCATACCAAATTTCATTCCAATCCGTTTGGTAGTTTTGAAGAAATCGTGATTTAATAACTTTGATCCCCCCCAAACCCCTCCTAAAATTTCGAATTTTTTCAAACCCTTTCTTAGTAAGCACCTATGGCCCTAGAGGAAGCTACATACCAAATTTCATTCCAATCTGTTTGGTAATTTTGGAGAAATCGTGATTTAGTCATTTTTACACCCCAAACCCCCCTAAAATTTCCAATTTTTTGAAAAACTTTTTTAGTGAACACTTATGGCCCTAGAGGAAGCTACATACCAAATTTCATTAAAATCCGTTTGGTAGTTTTGAAGAAATCGTGATTTAATAACTTTTATCCCCCCCAAACCCCCCCTAAAATTTGGAATTTTTTCAAACCCTTTTTGAGTAAGCACCTATTGCCCTAGAGGAAGCTACATACCAAATTTAATTTCATTCCGTGGGTAGTTTTTGAGAAATCGTGATTTAATAACTTTAATCCCCCAAACCCCCCTAAAATTTTGAATTTTTTCAAACCTTTTCTTTGCGAGCGCCTATGGCCCAGAGCTACATACCAAATTTCATTCCAATCTGTTTGGTAATTTTGGAGGAATCGTGATGAGTGAATGAGTGAGTTTTTATAAACATACAAATATTCCAATTCATTTATCTGTTTTAAATTTGAATTCTTACTATAGGCTGCTCATAGCACTGCCTTCTTGCAGTCTTTTTAATAAGTTACCAGAGATACTACATTAGTAATAATTTTCATACTCTGGGAGTTTTTTTAATATTATGCCTTCAATTTACCTAACAATATTAATAATAAACTATTAAAATTCTTACATTTTTCTAGGTATACATAAATGTACTAAAGGATAACGTACCTGGGGATACATGGCCCTACCTGATTGCTGTGTACACCAGTGGTAGAATGTTTTCTGGAACAACAGCCCACGTAGGCATTAAGCTTATAGGAAGTTTAGGAACAAGTCGTGTAAGTACAAACCTATAAACTTAATTGTAAATAAGAGCTATTATACTCGATCCATCTTGAACAAGGTTGGTCGGAGGAAAGTAGGACTTCGTTTCTATATGTTTCAGACCATTTGAGGACGATACCCAAAATTCATTAATCTATATACAGTAGAATTCCAGTTATCCGAATCAGTTGGGACCGGACCTCATTCGGATGGTCAAAAATTCTGATAATTGGTTTTTTTTCGAAAAAGGGTCTATTTTAACCTTTTTGGGACTGGCTTTGCGTTTATGCGACTGGAGTAAACTATCCTCATTTACTGCGGTCGCATATACACGTTTTATAACTTTAAGTACTATCATCGCGTTAACGCGACAAATATAATTCTTTTACTAGCATTTGCTACAATCTATTAGCTTTAAAATGAACTATTTCGACTATTGGTAGGAGGTACTAGCTAATAGTAGAAGAAAGAGAGAATAAAATCATGTTGCCAGACCTCGTTTACTAGGTTTTGTCGAAGCCTATTTTAAAAAATGAATTGGGACTGTATGCTTTATCCAAAAATGAATTTGATTATAACAAATTGTAGAGAATAAATCATAGAATTGATCTGTATACTTGAAAATGTTTACATTATTTTATAAATATATTTCACTTAATAACAAGAAGTAAAACATACGTCGCGCTAGTGCTAGGAATACAAAGCCCTACGCATTGTCCCATGCTTGAAATAACCTAGTCTGAGCATGAATTAGTATTTAGACTATGTTAGTCCCGAAAAGGTTAATTTATAACTGTATGTATGTTGAAATTGGGAGAACAAAACTACTGTAGTTTTAAATAAAAATATATACTTTTTGTTTTGTTTTTTTTTTATCCGATTCAAAATGGAGGAATTATACTGTTTAATCGTTTTTGGGTAGGGATTTGAGGAGTATATAAGCCCGAGTACAATTTATGCGTTATATCATTCAAAAGGCACTTAAATTTACTATAATCTTGTGCAAAGGTATTTTTGGTACAGTTCCCGGATTCCCGGATAAGAAATTTTGGCTATAGTATTGCGGCAGTGCTGCTTACGCTTTTTTTTTTAAATTATGTACACTATTAATTTATATTAAAACTTTGTGTGTTGTGATAGGCTCACATCCTACTTAGCAGTGAAAGGGATACAATGCAGAAGTGGTGTGATGATTGGTTCTTAATATTTACACCCGAACACCTTGGAAATATAAAGTCACTTAACATGTGGCACGATTGGATAGGCTCTTGGAGAGACTGGTAACTTTTGTACCTATACTAGTTAAGATAGATTTATATACAAGGCGGGTACATAATTAAAGTGAGCTAAAGCTAGGGTTTCCATAATTTATTGAGGCCAAATCCGGACATGGGGTTTCCGGGGGGCTGGGGGGTATGGAATACTCCCAGTTTTCCCTAATTTTGGGGGGTCCGGGGAAAATTAGGCACTGAAATATGCGTTTTTAGCTTTCCTGAGACGTGAAAAATGTTATCAAACTCAGGTTAATTTATACGTTTCTAAATTTAAAAAAATAATAGGGTTAAAAAATAAAAAAATTATATTACTTAAGCCTTTTTAATACACAACCAGTAAAATTCAAATTCCATTACATATTAACATACAATAATAGCTTACTAGAGTTCATATTATTTGCAACTTCTTAAGTGCTTCCTTCACTCTCCATCTTTTGACTAGGTCCTGGGACAGGTTCGTCAGTCTTCCTTGATTCATACTTTTCAGATGAACTGACTTTCTTCAAAAAAGGCTTGTCATTTTTGATGTGGTCGTGGAATTCTGAGCATGTCATAAGAGAATTGGCTTTAATATAAAGAAGATCTCTTACAACTGGCAGAGATAATCTTCCTCTTTCAGCCGTCCAAACAGACCCCATCATTGAGAAAATTCGCTCGGCCGGGGCTGAAGTACCAGGCAGACACATGGCGAATTCCACTATCTTGAAGATGTTCACAAAGGAGACATTGCTTTTAGAACAAACTTCAAATACTTGTTTCCACTTTTCTTGAGTTTTTGGTTTTTCGTCTTTCGGTAGGGAATCCCATTCTGGTTTAAGATTTTTCAAAATTCGGATTAGTGACGAACGCTCATCAAATAGTTCATCCACATTAATAGAATCTGGTACAACACTGGCTACAGTTAAAGCACTGTCTTCCATCTCATCCCAGGTAGGATCATGTTGTAGTTTTAACCATTTGAAGTGGTTAGCCTTGTCAAAGCTGTTTTCCCAAAGTTTCAAGTAGCTTATCCCAGCATTGTAAAAACCTTCTACACTTTTCAGAAAAATCTCTTCCTTCTTATCATCAAAAGCTTCCTCATTTTTTAACTTCCTTTGTAACTGTTTTGCTGCAAACGGTATAAAGTTAGTTGCCTTCCTTTCTTCCAGTTTGACAACTAATTCTTCATACGCCTGTGTTGCTTCTGTAGCAGTAATGTGATCAGACTCAACTTTGAGAATGGTCACTTGGAACATTTGAAGGCTTCCGTGCTCGAATGTTAGATAAAGTTAATTTACTGGATCTTCAAAAAATGAAAGTAACGATGCAGGGCAGTTCTCGATTGACAAGAAATACGACTTCAAGGGCTCAAAAATCATCAGGATCCTTTCCAATGCAGGCATTAAGCTAAAAAATCTGGTGTTTCCGTGTGAAAGCATTCTTTTGTACTCAATTTCTGCAGATTCACAAAACTCTTTTAATGCGGTCACTCTGACAGTATACTGATAAAAGAATTTGTAAACTTTGACAACGATCGCCTCAATATCAACAGGCATGGCATCACAGGCAGTCTGCACTGTGTTGTGCATAATATGAGCAGAACAACCAATGCCAAGAATTGGTCTTGATAGAGCCTTTTGCAATTTTCGAAAAACATTGCCTTGGCCATTCCTTTTAACACCACCGAAGTTGGTATTAGTGTTATCAGCACATAGGCACACAACTTTAGAATCAATAGAGAACTTTTTGATGCACTTTAAAAGATGTTCTACTAAAATATCAGATGTTTCTCCCGGAAGTTCATCAAAAAATAAGAGTTTCACGTTAACGCCTTCATTTTGGTTAAAATAACGGACACATACTGGAGTCAATTTGACATCTTTTCTGTTTGAGCTGTCAATTGTTAGTGTGATTTAATTTGCATCATTGAGATCTTTGAGCAGTTTGTCAAATATGTAAGGAGATATCACATTTACAATAACTGCTTCGGTCTTTGTCCGAGCTCCCGAAAATTTGGGCTCAAACATCTTTTTAATAAGTTTGGAGGTTCAATCGGACGTTTTAAAACTAAGTCCGTGCATTGCGGTATGGTAGGCAAAAGTTGCCTCTTTTGCCGCACATTGTAAGTCAGCATCTGTGACATCAGTGTTTTTAAAAAAATGTTTAATACTTGCCAAAGATGTTGTTTGATTGGCCTTTTTGTTTCTCTTACTCTGCAAGTGATTTTCAATGTCATATCGTCCTCGGTGCTCCACCGAAAATTCAGAATTGCATGTCAAACACCTCACACGATCACTGCTGTTTTGACACAGTCTCAAAAACTTGTACTCTTCTTTCAGTTTGTCAGTAAAAACACACTTGCGCTTTGGCATTTTGTACAGTTAAAAACTTTCAAATTGAACACTAATACAGTAGTACCAATACATCAAGAACATTAGGCACGCATAATAAGTTATTTTGAAACAAACTGCCAAGTAACCAACCCAACACGAATACAAACAAGTGACAGTCGTCCGCTCTGGGCGATGTGTGGACTGCAACTGTGAGTGACCTTGAGCCTTGAGCTGTCAGACGACGCCGACACAGACAAAAGCACAGAAGGCAGTGAGCGCACTGCTGGCAGTGTTACAAACCTTAGTTACAACATGGCGTAAAATTCCCCTATTCGGCCACGTTTTCAGTTCATTTTTATTAAAATCCGGACATTTCTCGGACGCCAAACCGGACACGTGTTCCAAATCCGGACTGTCCGGACGAAATCCGGACGGATGGTAACCCTAGCTAAAGCAGGATTCATTCTCGTTGGTTTGTCCTTGCTGGACAATTATTTCCTGAGCTCAGTTGTGTTTGTTCCCAAACTTTAACTGCATAAAGGTTCCTGCGACCTTGATGTGGAAAACGTACATTTTTTAACAAATTATAAGTTTGTTGAACAGTAAAGTCTTGCTATTCCAAACTAATTGGAACCAAACACTGTTCGGTTTAGCGGGAATTCAGAATAGACAGATTTCATTAATAATATCAATATATTGACTTGTTGAGGCATAAATTAAGTGCGGGGTCATCTGCTAGTGTCAGCTCTATACAGCGTTGATTGGCTCGGAGGAAAGCGAGGAGGAGGTGAACGCTCAAACTGAACTCATATGTAGACGCGGCAAATGTAATGTAGGTTTACATCATTCGGGGTTATTTCCTTCTGTTGCGTTACGACTCCGATTTCTTCTAAAAATGAAAGAGAAGGGATAGGTTGTTCGAACTGTCAGTTTTGTCATCCAGCAGTCTGCTCTTTAGTACCACATTATCTTGAAAAATATCAAGAAAAATTCCTTTGAGATAAAGAAAACGAAGGAGAAAAACGGATGAAAGCAACTGGAAGGTGGCAACAGCACAACTAGCTGTTGTATCTAATCTTTCCTTCTTTCTGAAGGAGCCGGTATCCTTTTCATCTGACGCTTGTTGCGGTAGCTTCCTTCCTGCAAAACGGATAGAAAACATGAATGAAACAAAACCAGCTTTCATTCCAATTTGGTTTCATACGTTTTCATCAAGCTTAGGCTCTATGTATGTCTCTATTTAACTTAAATGTAAATTTTTTCTTGAACACCTTTTTAATTTCTCCTGTTTTTATTTTTTTTAAATCGGTATTTTTCCTGAACTTTGTTCTGAATAGCGGGACACTACTGTATTTTAAAATCAGAAAGAGATCACAACTAACTCATTGAATGAGAGAGGGAAAATACATTTGTTTAACAAAAATGTACCGGTATTTTTGTAAACATCTTAATTCAATGTTTCGATGAATGTAATTTAATCTGTAATTTAAAACAAAAGTTTAATATGTAAAAATAAAAGTTACCTATTTACTTGGAACAAAAATGGCTGAACATTCTTTCAAGATAAATAATTTGCTCTTCTCAGTTTGCAAATTAGTATTGTTGAGCAGCAACAGGTCTACTCAAAAAATTCCTACCTCTCAACTGTTTGTAAATTACAAATTTCATTTCCTCTAAACTGTTTTTCTTTTAATGTGCGTTTATTCTTTTGTTAATACGCCAAACTGACTAAATTTCAAACAGAAAATTTTTGCTGGCATTGTGAACTTAATAGTTTGAATTGAATTAAAAGAATTTGGTCACATTACACGGTTATATAAGTGGAATTGTCCGTCACTTTGATTCGCTTGTTGGGGCCCCCTCTCACAGGAAAGGGTGCATACACTTTTATTAAGCACATAGAATTATATTTATTTCATAACATATAATTTAGGCAAAGACTTTAAAAAAAATTGCTACTCTTGAAATTCCAGCTGTTCAATTTATAATAATTTAAAGGCCTAATGATATTGATCTGATTTTGTTTTAACTTAAAAACATTAATTTAATTAATCAACTTTTAAGAATGTTGGCCAATTATACAATATTAAAAAAGGAATTAGACGTAGTGTATTTCAAAGAAAAATCTAATGATAAACAAATTACTATTGTTATTTTGACTTTCAGGTATTGCAATCACATTATCGTCTATGATTTAAGTTTAAGGAAGGAGTATTATTTTCTAGTAAATTCTTGGACTTCAGTGTGGCTGAATGATTTTTCAGAAGTTAATTTTTATCCTTCAAAGCCACTTACTAAGCATATATTTATCAACAATCTAATTATAAACTTGAGAACGCTACATCTTTTTGCTGGAATATTTATAAGGTGTGTATATCATATTTTTTTTTTTTTTCGTCTCTTACATTTGTCACTATATGTATCAGAATGGATATATCCGTTCCACAGTAGTTTTCCTCAGGACGAATAACAGATTTATCAGTTGATGATTTTTTATTTTCTGAAAATAGAGGGATATATTAGTAAAGTTTGTCAGTCAACGAGGCGGAGTAAAATGGTGTAGGAAGATATTTTTCGGTTGTTAGTTGCAGCCAAATGAATTCAATATAATCAGGAGAAAAATAACAGAAAAGCAATTAATCACAAACAGTGCAGATTGTGCTTGATAAAAGCCCTAGGTAGAACGAAGGAGACCAGGAAAAATTCAGTTGTCTGCATCTAATGGAAAAATTCGAGAAGGTCTCTCACAAGTGTAATATGAGCTCAAAGAAGAAAGTAAGAAAAGAGACTGTTTTACTGCAAAATTAGCAGTACCTTCATCCAGATGTGTGCTTCGAGCTGTACTATACACAAAGAAACTACTATTTCTAAGCAACAAACACAATGTTCAAATAAACGACTTTGTATTGTAAACTTGATACCATTCATACCTGCTCTAAATAAAAACATTTACTTTATTTAGTTAGTTTAAGGACGAAATACTGATAAATCAGTCTTTCAAATATATCCATATAATCGTTTTCGGGCATAAATTATGTGAAACAATTATTTACAAAATACTTATTCAAGTTTTTCATTTTATATATTAAGTATGACAGTATGACGTATGTATTCTGATATTAATCTTTTTCTTACAGTGCACATACCTTATACCATTTCTGGTCTTTAATTTAGATCGGATTCGTTTGCATAATCTCTGTTTAAAAGTGTCAGCAATACAGGGTGTTTCAAAAATAATGATCCGATTTTACAGGTTTTTCTTTCATAACTAATGATCATATGAAGAAGAGGTTACTTTTTTTACTAAACTATAACTAATAAAGTGTTTTTTACATACATTTACAGTTGCTCAATTTATGGCCCCCTCCAGATGCACGGCATATGTCTATGCGGTATTCAAATTCATCCCAAACCTTTGCAACCGTGACTTGAGTGATTGACTCGACGGCTGCTGTAATGCGGTCCTTCAGTTCAACCATCGTCGTTAGTAGAGGAGGGACATAAACAGTGTCTTTTACAAACTCCTAAAAAAAATCACAAACTGTAAGGTCCGGTGACCTTGGAGACCAGTGATGTAGCGCGGAGTAGTCATTATGTCCAGTACAACCGATCCATCTTTCAGGAAGTCTATCATTTAAAAACTCTCGAACGAGAAGTTTCCAGTGTGGTGGGGCACCGTCCTGCTGGTTTATGAAGTTCTGTGAATCTGTTTCCAACTGAAGGAAGAGACAGTTTTCCAACATATCAACATATGTAATTCCCATAACAGTGTTCTCTCCAAAGAACAAGGGAACGTACACCTTATTCCGAGAAATTGCACAAAAGACATTAACTTTTTGAGAGTCTCTCTCATGCTGTAGAATTTCATGGGGTTGCTCTGTGCCCTCACATTGAGGCGGTTAACCTTACCATTCAAATGGAAAGATGCCTCGTCACTAAAAACAACGCGTGATACAAAATCTCCATTTCCATTTCATCATCGTCTAACATTTTGCTAAGGATAAACTCACAAAACTCAACACGTCGTTGTTTGTCACCTTGCAGACGCCATTTTGACAACGCGTTGACAGAAACACGCTGCTGTGGCCTTACGAAAACCATATGAAACTTCAGAGTTTCCTCCTTCTAACTGTACTTTGATCGATCACATCAGATTCATAGCTGAATAGGTATAATTTTTTGAAATCGGATGATTCTTTTTGAAACACCGCGTAAAATCATGTTGAACAGAAAAGTTACAACAATATTGAACTAATGATCGATATCTGCAATGATCAAACTATACTTTGTGTTTGACAAGCTGTCCAACACGATATGTTAACAAGCTGTATTTTGATATTTTGCATTTGCAGCTGTGAGAACACACATATTTTACTCCATCAGAAGTCTATAAATGTTGGTAAAAATAATGTAAGTAGTGAAATTGTAAACATGTTTATAATAAATATACATTATTTTAGTGTTTTACTGTGAAGTAATCTTTGCAGACCATCAAGAAGTTCACTCACTCGTAGTCAGATGCTCGGGGTTCAGATGACTTTGGTAATGCTGATAATGTTCATGTCCTACATGAAGTTAGCCGAATTTCAAGGTAAGTTGAATATGTCTATCAAATGAACAATAAGGTTTTATTTCACTAAACATTTATCAAAATTATTGGCATTTCGCAATTTAAGAAAATCCCCGGGCATATGGCGACCCTAGTAAAATAATAAATTAGGTCTAGTCGACAAAATTTGTTATTTTATAAACGCAAAGACATGTATTGTATGTTTCAGTGGCAAACATAGACAGTCTACATTTGATTCTAAATTCATACGACTGGTGGATTGCATTTTTCACTTCAATAATCGCATATCTTATAACATCCTTTCAAACCATAATGTTCAGGTGAGTTCAAATATAAATCTTAGTTATGATTAGTAATAAGATTCAATGGCTTTTTGTCAATATTTATACTGGTAGGAAGCAAAATTTTAGAACAAATAAGTCAAGTTTTTCTCCATAGTATATAAGTTTTTTACTTAGAGACTTCATTTTGTGAACACATAAATGACATTAATTAGACTCAAATCCTGTCCACCTGTGAACAGGGCTGGTTCGCCAACTCAAACAAACTTGGACGATCAAGCTAACCACTGTGCTTAGCCACTCCTCTCCCTTGTACATAATTAAAATCAATGCATCATTGAACTTAGCAAGCACATTCACTTAATCAATAACCCAAAAATTCAACATACTAAAAAATCTGGCAAACTAAAGAATAACCATAAACTCTTAAGTGATTAATAATTTAAAATAATTTTTATTACCATCAGCTTTAAACCACCCCATTGAGATCTCTAAAACTATACTTAAAATAAAGTATAGAGCTAATTTTTATATCTTTTTCAAATAAAACTTAAAATGATTAGTATTTTGAATATATTTCTCCTAAACCCAAATACAACTGATTTCGTATTGTGGGTATTTTTCTTTACTTTCATTATTGCAGAAATTTATACATTTTCTCACACAGAAAACAGACGCAGTGCCTATAATTAATACATAAGAAATCTATAACTTATACATAAAACTCTATAATAATGTATTCGATTTTATTTTGTCCTTAAAACATTCATTTTCAAATGTTTGAACTCCTGTGGCAGGTTATGATACAGTCTTAATACCATATACAATAAAGTATTTTGATATAATTTTAAGTGTTGGAGGGAAATCTGTAATTATTTTTATGTCTTGTACTGTAGCTGTGATTGAATGTCAAGGTTTTAGTTTCTATTTTATGTTTTAAATGGGTCAATTCCTAAAAGAGGTTTCAGAAAAATACCCAAAGATTTATACGTGTATAAATTGTATTATGTGCTTACCCAAACAGCCTTAAAACTTTATTATAAAAAAATCAATTTACCTTGTCAGTACAATAGAGACCATAGGAAGAACCTAATAGTTGTCCACCACGTTTAAAAGATGAAGTTAACATTTTAGAAACATTAGTTGTGATTTTGGATGGAACAAATTATTTAAAGAATTGTATGTAGATTTTAAAGCTAGACTACCTATTGCACTGAATATTACCTACATTTTTTGTATTTCCTCTATCTATATAATTTTTTATGGGCACAAAATTTTGTACAAAATCATACTTAAAATATATAGATGAAAATCTTATTTGAATTTGTTAGTGGGCAAACTCAGACTAAGAGAAGAAATTGGAAGGTTTTTTGAAAAGTGAAAAATCACTCTCTCTCTTAATATACAAAAAAAGACCAGACTGTAATTGTTATTCTTTCCAAGAGTAGTTAAAAAACTTTTGTTTGAAAGGAACTTTGTTAGCAATAGTGAACAAATGTATAACTCTTTTACTATAACCTCTCTTAACCCTATAAGCGTCAGGCGATGAGAATTCTCGTTGATTGCGTTCGGCTACATACCGGCATCCGAGTGTCAGGCGACGAGAATTCTAGTCGATACGTTTAAATTAAAATTGGTGCATCAAAAATAATAGTAAGTATGTCATATTATATATCGTTGTACTCGGGACATTATGATGACTAATTTGGTATATTGTTTATTGCACTATGACATCTCGCAAAAAATAAACAAAAGTTCAAAACATGACAAAAGTGTTAGTCTATCTCGTGACAGCGAAATAAATAAATATAAGTCTGATAGCTGGTGGTAAAAATGATTTGTAGATACTTCCGCTGTAGAGTTTTCAATATGTATAGCTAATTTATTGCAAATTGCTCATTTTTGTTACTTTACCACAAAACAATGTTTTATTTTTTAGGAAGTTTTTGTTATTGTTTCATATAAAGAAAATTTTTTCTACATTTTGTACAACTTGGATTTATAATTTTATTTTTTTCTATTTTTCCTACTTTTGAAACTTTTGTTTACCAATTTAGTTTTTTTCCTTTCAAAACGCAAAATAAGTTAGAGAACATTTAAAAAAAATATTTTATCTATAGGATACAACATTGTTCTCCATACTTTCCTGAACAATAAAATGTATAAAAGTGTACACAGAATAGGATACATTCTATAGATGTTTAAGTGTTAATGTGTTCAAGCAGTGAAAAAGTGCCTCACGCTTAGAGGTATATCTAGCAATAATTAACCTGACGCTTATAGGGTTAAATGGAATGGCATTACAAAATAAAATTCCAAATAATGTATTAGATTGTAAAATGGTTTTTCACAATTTTTTACTTCATGACATTTGTTTGTTCAAAGACCTGCAACTACATAAAAATCAAATTTACATTTGAACTCTTTGGATTTTCATTTAGTAGATGGGGTCACGCAACGCTAGCTTGTTTGATATGGCTAATTAATAAAATATACAAGACAAACAGAAACTTTTTTTACTTTTTTTGACCTCCGACTTCTGCGCCCCTAAGGAGAAATTCGGTGCTGTTTAACACGCCAGTGGTCGCGCTATTTTGATAACATGAGTGGTCGTGCGGGGTACAGGTATACCCCAATCAAGTAATTAGTTTTTTAATCCATATAAACAATAGGTTTAGGTCAAGATTGGTTCAAAAAAGACTAAGTAATAGTTTAAAATATTTAATGAACACAAATAATTACAATTTAAACATTAGTTTAAAGTAACATTTGTTAATTCTAAAGTTGGGTCTACTTTGGGGTCTAAGAAAGTTGGTATTATATTAAAGCACTGGGTACGAGATGTGTTGCTATATATCGCTCTAAATAACACCTTGTTTCTGTATTTTGTCCCTATATAAAACCCACGGATGTCAAACGGAGTTTCGGATCGAGCTATATTTCTTGATGTGGAACATCGTTCGAAATAGTTTCTTGAATATTCTCTGTGTCCATAGCTTCATCCTCACTTCCATTGTTTTGGGAAACATTAAACTTTACAAAGTCTTTATCAACATCATCAGAGAACTTCCTCTAAGTCTTTATCGTTTTCGGTCTCCTGTAGCCAGAGTACAACTGTGTTCTATCACGTTCACTCTGGTATGTTAGAGATCACTTGGGTTATAATTGTACCCCAGGCTATGTAGACTACGAAATTAATTAATGAATCACAAACTAAACGCACGCAAACAACGTCAACCTTCAACTTAGGGGTACAGAAAGCTCCAAACTTAAGGTAACTGACTGGTCAAGGCCGTCCATTCTACCAGCTGATAATGGCACACAAAAATAAATAGCTGGGATACACCTGTACCCCACGTTACCACTGGAGTGTTAAACTGTACCAAAAGATATCATCACTAACCTGCAAAACAGAAATTTTAAAGATTTGCCAACTATCAGTTCTATATTTTGATTATAAAAGTTTCCAACCACATATAAGATATATTTGTTTATCTGCAACAATAATTGTTTGATACAAATTTATTATTATTTTTACACATTACATGTTTTGACTGCCAGAAAAGTAACACCAAATTATGATTTTGTGAAGATATCATTTCCTAAAGTAGAAAATCCACTTAACCATTTTGACAACAAAAAAGAAACGAAAGAAACTGAAACTGGAAATGAATCGTTTAAATATTGTAGAAATGAAAATGGAGATGTTGGATTTAGTATAACAGAATATGAAAAAGGTAAATATTAAAATTTTCTAAATATATGTGTGTGTACATAGTGTATAACTAAAATAATTTTTGAGTTCAAAGTTTTGATTTTACAAATTATTTTCTATTTTTCAATTTATGTTTGCATTAAATGTTAGCTAATTATGTGTGGGGACAGCACTTAATTTAAGGTATAATATTTTGAATCAACTACATACACTAACGGAGTTCACAGTTAATAAAACCTTTTTATAATAAAAATCACACTGCCTTGGACAATAGTTTTGAAGCAGACAGGCTATGTACAAACTTCCACATATAACTGCTGGTAGACAGTGGGAATATACTTTCTTTGCTGTAGACATTATTTAGAAACATAAAGAGGATAAAACCAAATTATAATTTTATTTCAATCCCTGTGTCTGTCATAGCCTTGTAAATTGAACACTATGCACACAAAATACAAAAGAAATACGTGTTAATGTGTTGGCTAGCTTACGCAGCACTGCTATTATATACTTGTTCATTGATATAATCACCTATTTGAGTACTTCATTTAAGTGAGTTGGTTGATGAATTATGTTTTAAAATCATGCATTTTGTTTGTTTTTTATTTATACTTTGTGAGATTTTAGAAAGTTTTTTACAACTATTTTGTATTATTAATAACATCTTCTTTTCCAATGACCAGACCCTTGGATCAATCCATTAATCTTTTGGCATCCCAATACAATTATGGCAAGTCTTCCAGGATCGAGTCTCCTTCAGACTAGGACCTCCAGGTTTCTAATTATTACTGAGCCATGTTCTTTGCAGATTATACAGATTTTGCGATCTGTATTGAAAGTATAGAGGTGTGCTGCAAGGTAGTCATATCCTGTAAACAGTCTAAAATGTGAAACAGCCTGGCTTTGCAAGTTTTTGTTATCTTTTCAGGTATTTTATAAATGTTTCATTGCTTGTTTGCTTGATGTTAAGTTGGCATCCTGAAGAATCTTTCTTGAGTTTTTCTTTTGACAAGCCTTCTGATCGTCTCAAATTCATTTAACTTTTCTCCTCTTGTAAGGTTGCAGGTGATCATTGTTATTAGTAACAATCAGTTTTATTACTACACAAGCGCTGTTAAATAACTCAGATACATTTCCACCACAAAATGGTGCTGCATTGAACAATGATCTGATAACAGTACTTGTCCTATTTGCAACTTAAAATTTGTTTTAAGGGATCGTGTCAGCAGTTGTGGTAATAATGGAGAGAGGTGAATTCTGTGGAGTAATTGAACACGTTTATTTTAAAACGTTGGCTGTTACATAGATTAAGTTGTTTGAAATTTACAGAAATTCTACACTAGCTTGATTTTTATTTGGCCAGCTTCCCTAGATTACAGAGTTTGGCATGTAATGTAGGAATAGTCAACAACTACATCAATAACAAATTTGAAAAATGACCAGTCATGCAGGGATGTATTTAAAGCAGAAAACTGCTTAACACTTCCCTGTATTTATATAATGGAGGTAATACTGTTTTGTCGGTTTAAGTGCTGTACAGCACAAAATAGCGACTACCACACTTATTTCACCAGAAAGGGGAGTGACTTAAGATTGGTAAAACACAGACTAAATCTTCATAAAAAACTACCTGCTCAAGCTGGAACAGCTTTATTTAACAGGCTCCTAGAGTCTATTAAGAAAATAAAAAACAACTTAACTTTTTAAAAACATCTGAAGGATTTGTTGGTGAGAGGTGCCTATTACTCCGTGGGTGAGTTTATGCAATAGATGAATAAGTCTGGGAAAGCTGTGCCCAGATCCTTATTGGTAGTTTTGAATTGTTGGGGTATTGCCAGTGTATTTTATTGTATTGTGGATTCTATTTATTGCTTGTTTTGTTTCTTTAATTATTGTTGTTGTGTTCTCTGACATTTTGTGTATAGCTGACTGGCATACGTGTTTTGTTCAATCCATATAAGCTATTGTTAACATAAGTTCTCAGTTTTATTACTATCTACCATTATGATTTACCTTTTATGAGTGATTGTGGAGTAGTTTTGTGTAATTAGATGTATGGTGATTTTTATTATTCAAATTTTAATGTATGTTTTTTAAATACTTTGACCATGGCTATACAATTGAAATTTTGTCAACAGCTTTATAAATAAAATGAAAAATGAAAAAATGAACAAAACCAAAAAATAACAGAAGAAGCAATAACAGGAGTGTCTCAGACACAAACTCCTCAACTAACTAAAAACATTGCTCTGTTAAAAATGCATTTAATTTTTTCTTAAAACTGGTGCAACTTAAGCTATATTTTATATACAACAAATTACAGTCTGATTCCCATGTAGAATGAACCAGCCTCGTAGACAGACAGGCGATGCCTAGCATATTGAGGTACATTTTTGCCTTTTGTTTTATGTTTGTTCTGTAAAATCCTATCTTGAAAATATATCTATACTAATATTATAAAGAGGTAAAGTTTGTTTGTATGTAGGGGGTAATCTCTGGCGCTACTGAACCGATTGAAAAAATAGTATTACTAATAAAAAGCTACACTATCCCTGAGTAACATAGGCTATAATTCATTTCGGTAAAAACCTTTTTTTATTTTAATATTTGTAAATTTAGTCGGAAAAATCTTAGGTTAGGCCTAGAATGATAAACCAACACATGTATTTACATTTATTGCCATAGCAACCAATTGAATAAAATAACGGATAATATAGATGTTTGCTTCAATATTTCCATTAGGCTAACAGCTGATTTCAAAATTTGAAGCAATTATTTTTGTATTTCTAGCTTTTAGGTTAGGGTTTTAAAGTGTAGACCTGAGCTTTGCTGGTTCTTTTAACTATTATTAACTGCTGTTATAAAATATAAGAAATAATTTGGTTTGAACATTTAACATTATTTACCATCTTAGTTTTGAGGTTATTATTAATACTACAACTTTATTATAAATAAAACATAACGTATGTTTTTAGAAGGTTCCATTGGGGGTTGGCGTGCGAAGCACGCAGGGGTCTCCCCTAGTATGTATTATATATAGTTATATATGTATAAAATTTATATATATGTATATTTGCATGAACAAAATTTAGTAATTCATTTATATATATATGCAAGGCATCGACATTAATGGACATTTCTTTAAAAAAAGGATTCATTTACTTATGGATTAATGAATTAAAAACCATCAACAGAAGATAAAGTTTGCCCAGTACCTCCAATTCTAGTTACCATTCCAAAAGTAATTAATGTTGAATTTATTAAGGCCGGGACACACATGACCTCATTGTGCCCGCACCGCACCAGGGCCTAGTGTTGGCCATATCTCGGCTTGTTCTCAGTGAGACCACACTTTACCGTAGCACGGCCGTGTGGTGGCCAATGACAACACTCATTTCCTTCTCGGCTGACTAACTAGCTCTTGATTTTGTTGTTGATTTTGTTTGTTGTTTAATTAAATTTAATTTTAAAATGTTCACAAATCTTCGAAACAGTGATTTGGTAATCATAGCAATCGCGTTAGAGGAAAAACATGAAAAATGAAAAAGGAACAAACAATAAGGACAAAAAAAGTGGGTTCACATGCTTGGAAGACGAGGCCATATTTCGTTTCGATATTTCTCGTTGGTTTGATCGTAAATAACGGGAAACTTTAGAATTTATTCGATAAGTCTTTCGGGATTCATAGCGTGGCCAATGTGCGGTAATGTTAGGACTACTCCATACGTTTCCATTAGATTATCCCCCCGCCGTGTGTTGGCCAACACCAGGCCATGGTACGAAGCGGGCATGGTGCGGTCATGTGTGTCCCGACCTTTATCCAACACTTCTAAAACATTTGCAAACTATTACCGTGTTATTTAAACGAGATCTTGTTGAAAAAAAACGTAATAATCTGGTCATTGCTTTTTTAATGAATAAGATGTTTTTTAGTAGAAATACATAAATTGGATTAAATAATTTTATTGCTTTTGTACCATAATCGATGAACTACCCTTTATTTATTTATTCCAGTCAAAATAGAAATTCAACCTTGTACAAATTTTCAGTTCTATGCAGATTTTCCTGACTTTAGTTCTGCTTTGACTGGGATATTTTCTCAAATAATTTTATTTATAAATCTTTTTGTCCAAAGGTGAAAATTTTTTATTTCATCATCTTCGATTCAAACCTGTAGTAATGAAGAATGAAGTTAAAAAATATTCTAAAAACAATAAAAACTTCTTAATTCTTTCGTGGTAAGTACGAACCAAGTAAAATTCCTCACAACTTTAACAATACAGTGTCCACACAAATTAGATTTTCAAATTCATATTTATTTGCGGTAGTAAACTTTACTAGATAGTTTTTAACTTTTATTTTATTATCTATGTCGTACTGGCAAACAATTGGTACTGATTTTTATTTATTGCATGACGGCCATTCAACTGTTTTTGAAACACAGTTGAATTTGGTTTTAGCGTCAACAAAGGGACCAAACGTTGAGCGAATGTTGACTCTATGTCCCAGTTACGTTATAAAGATATACCAACAGGAAATAGATGTTTGTTACCTTGAATGAATGGACAAAAGACTATACAGTATTACTATTATTGACAAAATTATTCATTGCTATTGTAATAACATGACTTTGTAAAAATCTATCAGTAACAAAAAGAATCACAAGTTGACTCAGGTACTCACAATGCAAAGCTCCAAGCAACACTGGAACTGGAGGGGGGGGGGCAACTATCTTATCAAAACTACGTAAATGTCTCGCCAGGCTATTCGATTGAGTGGTTTATCTCCGGGCTTTTGTATTGTCCAAACACTTTCCCAGCAAGGTCATGGGTTTAGTTATACACAGCACACAACTGATACCGCATAGAGTGGGAATTGCTCCTTAGGAGGGGTGGGAGAGTTAGCAGTGTTGCTTTTAGTGGAACCCAGCTCTACCGACTTTGATGGGACCCGCCGCAGATTACATTTTACGTGTGAAAAAAAAATACGCAGTTTGTTTATTTCGTGGTTTGATTTTGAAGAGGGGAAAATATTCGGGCCTGACATCAAACGAAAGGGGGAATTCTAATATTTTTCAAGTTCTGAGAAAACTGAATTCAAAGTTTGAAATTGATATTTTAGATTTATAACGTTACAACCGAGGGGTTTATATTTATTGATGATAAAAAAGCTTAAAAAGGGGTTTATAATAACTTAAAAGATAACGATTTGACCGGATCTAAAAAAATGATGCTATGTCCGAGTTGACGCATTAGCCGGGCTGTTAAAACCAAGTTCAACTGTACCGGTATTGATTTTAAAGATTTTAATACACTGAATTTTCAATAATAATCTAGGTTACATATGTTTACAGTCTTTTCAGTTTCATTTTTAGTTATTGTATAACTAGTTTTGACCTCTAATCCAAGGTCATCTTCAACTACATAAAAATACACTTATTAGTTTTCATGAATTTAGTTGAACACATATCGCACACATAGTTATAAGCACATTGTACAATGTTAATTCATATTTTTGTGGAAGTTTCAATAAAAAATATATTTGCTGCATATGACCAACCAATGTCATAATGGTTCCATAAGGGACCGCGACTTAACAGTGTTTGAGATACAATAAAGACAGGGAAATTAAAATTATTTTGAAGCTTGTGTAGTCAACTATAGAAATAAAAAGCCAAGTTTGTATTCGTTTAACACAAATCAGCTTTTATTAATTGTTATTTCTGTTAAAAACAAAATGATAAACTCACTGTTTTCTGTTGTACAGGACACTTTTCGCTATTGCCTTCGGCTGTGTGCTTTCCATTGTGCCTTCTACGTTTAGTAAAGGAGCCAACGTCAGTAGGCACTGGATGATAGTTGTAGTCTTGGCTTATGTTCATACATTGTTGGTTATATATCCACTTAAGATCATTGTGTATACCTTAATTTATACTTTTATCTACAAGGTTGGTTTATCATATAATTATTTTAACATATTGTAGCTGCCCTAAACAGGATTTCACAGAAGTGGAATTTCAGACAAATCGGTTTTATGTCAGGAAAAGTCAGAAAATTTCAAAAGCATACTGAAAAGTCAGGGAAAATTTTCAAAATTTCTTCTCAAGTTTCTATTTAAAGTTGTTCTAAGATTGTTTCGCTCATAATTTTGTACAGCAATTGAAATTGAACCAAAGTTCACTCTTAAATTCAATTGAAGTTTAGTTAAAGTTAATTTATTTTGTTCTCTTACTTGTAAGTGATATTTATCTATTGTAGTTTTAAACAAATAAAAGAACACTGTGGCGACAAAATCACACTGATTTAAATAAAAACCGGAACCACAAAACAAGGAGAAAAAACTATAACTAAACAACTAAATTGTAAGTTAAGTTTAATACCTTACCCTTATGTACATTTCGATGACATGGTCATCATCCTCAGAGGGTTTTAACACTACCTTAGCCTCTGTTACACTGTCAAAACCCTCTGAGGATGATGACCATGTCATCGAAATGTACATAAGGGTAAGGCATTAAACTTAACTTACAATTTAGTTGTTTAGTTATAGTTTTTGCTCCTTGTTTTGTGGTTCGGATTTTTATTTAAATCAGTATTGTAGTTTTGTTAAAAAAATTCTACCAGTATAGACAAAGATTAAAAAAAGAAACAAATCTTAATAAAAAGCAAATTTAAAACTTTGAATTTTTGTACACTTTTTATCGAAAGGTCGTGCAAAACATTTTTTAAAGCCCCCCTTTTCAGTGTCATGAAAAAATGTATTAATTGAGATATGCATTTAACCCTTAGGAGTGTGGTCCTTGCTTAAGGGGTTACTCGTATGGTTAAAAAGATAAGAAATAAGAAGGTGTGAACCATTTAATAAGAATAGTATAATACATTAGAGTCCCGCTATTCCAAAAATCCGCAGCAGAGTTCAGAAAAAATGCTGTTTTTAAAAAAAATAAAAACAGGAGAAACTAAAAAGACGTTCGTGAAAAAACGTACATTTATTGTTATACAAATAAGTTAAATAGAGACATACATAGAGCCTAAGCTTGATGAAAACGCCTGAAACCAAATTGGAATGAAAGCTGGTTTTGTTTCTTTCGCGTTTCCATCTGTTTTGTGGGAAGGAAGCTACCACAACAAGCTTCCGGTGAAACGGATACTAGTTCCTTCAGAAAGAAGGAAAGATTAGATACAACAGCTAGGCACTAGTAGTGTTGTTGCCACCTGCCAGTTGCTTTCATCCGTTTTCGTTATCTCGAAGGAATTTTTTTCTCAATCTCTTCCAAGATAATGCGGTAATAATGGACAGACTGCGGTATGACAAAACGGACAGTTCAAACAATCTATCCGTTTTTAGAAGAAAACGGAATCATAAAGCAACGGAACGAAATAACCCCGGATGATTTAAAACTACATTAGAGTGAGGTCAAAAGCATTTGCCGCGTTAATGTGTGATATGATTTCAGTTTGAGCGTTCACCTCCTCCTCACTTTCCTCCCAGACGATCTACGCTGTATAGAACAGACACTAGCAGATGTCCCTGCACTTAATTTACGCCTTAACAAGTCAATACGTTGATATTATTCATGAAATCCGCCTATTCCGAATTCCCGCTAACCCGATCCCATTTAGTCCCATTTAGTTCGGAATAGTGGGACTCTACTATAAATGAATTGCAAAACATATTTAAAAGAAGAACATATATTTATATTATATATTACATGTAAGTTACTTATAACTAGTAAAATTTGAAAGAAAATTGAGTAGACAAATTAAAGTTTATTACATTCCAACTGGTAATTCATTTAGTTATTTATTTATAAATAAACCTTTGCACATTATTAACACTATTTTTAGTGATCAGACTGAAAATTAAGAAGATGTTTAAAGTTGTATGCAGATTTGCTATGAGGTTGGAGTCCATATGTGAAATAAAAGGATATCTAGGCAGTTTCGAAGAATCTGTTGAAATCTATTATTACACTCAGCAACTAGACCATGCTTGTACACTACTTTGCTTATTAGTCGCATACAAATTAAATGCATACACATAATAAATGAATTTAAATGCGTTATTAAATTTAAATATAAATCTGCTACTTGGTTCACCTTCTACTTGAGTAGATCTTCTCATATCACTTCCATCTTGAGAAAAAAAAACGACCTTTCTCCTTTGCTAAACTATAGAACAGGACTCACTCCGTCTTACTATATGATATATTACTCATACGAATTATTATATTTTTTCAAATGTCACTTCTAATTAATTTGTATCTCTTTTCAGTCTTGTACCTTAGTTCAAAGTTTATATTCACAGATGCACTTAACACATGTACAATTCATCCCCCCCCCCCCCCCCACTGTTTTCATCTATGAGTTAACTTGCCTAATACTTGCTCTCATATTTTAGGTTACGATCATAAAACATTGTTTGCTCTCTTTTAAACTGTAAAACTTATGTGTCTGATTGAAACATATTATCTTTCACAAACTGAAAATGTTATAACTTATGCTTTACAAAGGAATGAAACTAATGCAAACACCAAGGGCTTTAGCCTATTTTGATGTTGCATATGAGGCCAACCAATACATTACTCTAAACCAGAGAGAATTCAGAAGTTGTACAGTTATTGTAAATATTTATAAATTAAACAGTTTTATTTAACTACAACAGAATAAATAAAAGGAGTTGTATAGGCATTCGGATCAGAGAGATTGGCCTGTATTGAGTTGGTAGTTGTCTATCACATTTTTATGAATTGGTATGACTTCAGCGGTTTTGTCAAGTTTAGGACAAATACCAGATTGTGAAACTTAAGTTACTGAAATATGACAAAGGTCTGAAATCAGTTCGAAAACACTTTTTAAAACCATTGAGCATATTCCGTCCATTCCAACAGCTTTATAGTTTTTCAAAAATGATATAATATTGACAATTTCAGATGGCGTAACTGGCTCAATAAACAATGATTCATAGGCAGTGATGACTTGATCAGCACAAAGCTGCTAGACTGGTATACAATATTATTTCTAATTTCATCAACAACACTTACAAAGTATTCATTAGACATATACAACACATCTAAGGAGTCAGAGAGTAAACTTCCATTCTTATTTTTTAGCTTAATTTCAAAGTGTTATTTTCCTTTCCTGTATGTTTCATTAATTATTTGCCATTCTTTAATTCTCTTTTTTAGTTTCCAATACTGTACTTTTTTAAGAAAATTTGCTTACTTTTTTAATTTGAAAATGTAATTAATTTCTAAACGATTTATCCTTGAGGTTGTCAGGATGTATTTTAGTTTTTTTGTGCAATTTATTTCGCTTGATTATTTATAGTACAGTGTTTCTCACATTCCTTTAAACGATCTAGAAATTTAGAAATAAAGTTAACAAACACCCTGGTAACATCTCTCTGCAAATAAATATCAAACCAATCAACATCGAACCAAGAGTTTGTGAGTGATATTTGGACCAGCTGTTCAGTTTTTAGAGACACTAATGTTATCGTAGGTTAGGGGCAGTAACAAGACTATGATCTGTTGTATCTATTTCACACACACGGCCTTGTTTAAACATACACGTATATAAACGTATATACACTTATTAATATTGGTTCTCTGTCACAAGTCATTTATACTAAATTATCTACGTCATTCTTACTTGATATAATTTGAAATCATAAATATTTTGCCACCTCTTGTCCATACAACGCATAGTTCTTCAGTATTGTTGCCTCTCTCGCCATAGCATGGAGACGCCTTCTAGTCGGTGATAGGGACGCCTTCTATGTAGATGGCCTCGCTCTCAGAAAATCCTACAAGCTACATCATAATGTCTTGCTTTGCTATTAATCATGAACTCTTTCTAATCAAATCATATTAGAAACGTAACTGTGATGACTGCTGGACGATGACAGTTATCCGACATAGCTTCAGTGATGGAGGAGTTGATTGGTTCACAGATTTGTTTCTATTTCAGAAATCCAATCCTGAAAGCTGTTATGTTTGCAACACTACAACTCAACCTGAATTGATGTATGACAAGGAATTCATGGACAAATTGGCAACTCAAAGAACACTTTCCATGTACAGTAAAATGCCCACAACTGAGTTAGCAGTAAGTACAGCTTATAGACTACTGGTTTGTATTGTAATTATTTTGTTTTGTTTTGAGAGGTAGAAATTTAACTATCAAAAATGAAATAAGTGAACAAATAAGAAAACACAATCCCATTAATCTAGATAAAGTAAGGTTTGCTACTGTCCATATTAAAGGTGGGAAATACATTTATTTTGTTCACTACCTTGTTTATCTGAAGTTAATTTAGTTAGACCCGTTTTGGATAAACCTTACTTATAGTTTTTCAACATAATTACTCGCCCCAAAGCAGAATGTATCTTATCTTTCTGCAACGGTTGATGCTAAGACGAAAAACTTTCTGCGAGTGTGGGCGTTTTAGTAATACATTAATCATAGAGGTTTTACAGGTGAATAAGTAAGCAATTCACACATGATCAATTCTTTGTGTTTATTGAACTAAGTAATTACTTTAATTTCTATAAAATACTTTATAAAATCATAGATATGACTTAAAACATCTTTAATCCTTAATTTTTCTTTAAATTTGCTTATATTTTGAAGCATGGCAAGGATTCATTCAAATCTTCATGAATTCTCCTTACATCTTTGGATGTTACTGCTTGGGACATTAATTTATTTTTTGAGTGGTTGTAGTACCGAGTTCCGTATTCCTGACATAGGGCAAGTTTCAAAAATTTTCTGTTTCCTTTGTAACCAGCAGAAGGTCCATTAATCATTATATAAGCTAACGTATCAGGAGTGCCAATCTCTTCATATGAAAAATCACAGGTTTATTCGACTAGTCCCTTATGTAATCGATAAGTCGGTTGCAATGGACGTACTAGTCGATTAAAACCCATAGGCATAATGATAGTCAGAATGTCATTTGAAATGGAACGACTAGAGAAACAGATCGACTAGTGTACAAATGATAAGTATTTACGGCTAGTATAGAGATAATAAAATAGTAATAGTTGTACCAGTCGTGAAGATCGAGTTAAAATTTTTGTTTATGATAGGGATGGGTCCATACCAAACTTTTCGATTCTCGATACCGATACCTATAAAAAAAACAACCAGTAATTCAACTAGGTCTAATTATTTTTAATAAATAGAATCTCAGCGTATTTCCGCTAAAAAAATTGATACCCGAATACAATTTGTGCCAACTTTATGAACTACCATTGTTGAAATATTATTTAAAATGCAATGACGAATGTCCACAAAAGAATACGACACTAGTATATTATTAGCGCTAATTTTATAAAACACCAGCATTAAAAAGCTATTTATTATACAACAGCGTATGTCCGCGAAAAACAAGAATAATTTGTTCTTGTTTCTATGAAATACCAGCGTTAAAACTCAATTTAAATTACGAGTAAGGTCAGCGTAAATGTAATTTTAGATGACAGTTGTATAATTTGGAAAAAGTGGAAATTAAATGTTGCTATTTGCGGGAATGAATAACACGTAAAACAAAGGCACTTCGTCGGGACTCCCACGAAAAACAAATAACGGGTAACATAAATCCCAAAAATGTCCAAAATGTTTTACCCAATCTAAAACAAATAGAATTATTATATTTGTGTTATCGATCTATACAATTTGTAACACAAATTTTCGTTCTGCGACAATGTCGCACCGTCGCCTGATGTTCTGCTTCGGGGATTATTCGTAGAGACTTTATTAAATTAAACAGCAGTAGTATAGCTTGCATTTGCTATTTGTAAGTATCACTAAACCCAAGTGTACTGTGATTGTAAGTTTTTAAAGAAAATCAGTAAAAAAAAGTCTTGATAAGCAAATTGTAATTAAATTTTCATACTTCTTAAAATAAGCTCAATCGGGTTTGTATTACACTAACGTTTTTATATTTGCAAATTCACATTTATTTTACTTATCATTGAATAATTTACCTGCTTGTCCTGTTGTTTTCACCACATTATTTGAATTTTAAATGATAGATCTGGAGAAAATTAACTATGATCGTGGAAAGAAAGAAATAGTTTAAAAATGCTTTTATTGGAGCTGAAAATTTTTATCCATTCGGTGCGGCAAAACAATGCATGTTGATCAAAAATCTGCAGTGGAACAGTTGGGTTGGCTGATTTTTTGTTTTCTGACAGTGTAGCTCAGTGGGCGAAGTGAATAAAAGGTAGAAACTACTATGTAGTGCTAGCATCAACAAAATTTCAAGTGAATAAACTGATGCTTCCAAGTTATTACTACTCAAAATGTAGCCATATCCAGGAAAAGTGAAGCAGAAACTAGGGTAGTTATTAACTGTGTAGACACAGCATGAACTACACACAACATGTAACTATTACTTTTGGTACTCTGTCTAATTTCACACACACACGAACACAATTACCAAGTATCGGAAAACATTTTTAAGCTGGCCAAACATTCTTTCAATAATTGCCCTTTTTCTAGCATGTGTTAAGCTAAAACAGCGCTCACCTGTATTTTTGGATTGATAGAAGGGGGTTATGAGCCATGGTGATATACCATATCCTTAACTCCAAGCAAGCAAGCCCTGCCATTGTACTCTGATAAAATGTCACTAATTCGACTCTGCCGCCAAATTCTTGCATCATGAACACTGCCAGGCCACTCTGCAATGACACTTGTAAACTTCTCGCTAGCATCACACATGGCTTGAACATTTACACTTGCATAGTTTTTGCGATTTATGTATCATCACCAAATTAAATACTGTTAGATTTTTAATTTCAACATGTGTGCAATCAAGGGCACTGATGATCGTGTGCAACCTAAAACGAGTATGCCAAAGCTTCTTTGCACTGTTTATTTCTTACACTATTACGGGGAAGTGTATCCAATTATGAGCTTTATCCATTAAATAGTTAATAGTTTTACAAGCAGTTAAGCGTTCAATTCCGATGTCTTCTGCTAGGCCTCTATGGAATCCAGGGTCGGCAAGGTATCATAGAAGTACCTCCATCCGGTTTCTAGGCGTAAGTGCTCCTCCTCGCATTTCACCACTTGCTAGCAAAAATTCTGATGTCAAAAAATCAACTCTATTGTCTTTAAAACACAATAGTTCTTAACTCCTAGTGATTACTCTTCTTTCGCTACAGTTTTTCGGCTCCCGCAATTGCATTAACTTCACCATTTTAAATCAAAACTGAAACTGAATAAAAATGAAGCATGCTCTCTGTCAGCTCCAATAAAGTGAAGTAATACCTACAGCCAAAAAGTAGAACCTCCTCTTTATTCCCATCAAAATTAAGTTATAACTACCCCGTCTGGAAAAACGGAGATGCTACTACAGAAAGTAGTAGTAATTCCAGTTTATTCACACAAAACGGAGCATCAACCTCGAAAACTGAATTAGTAGCAACAACTACGTTTTTATTCACTTCACCCAATGAAGCAAAGAATAAGATGGAATAGTGGAAAGAATGGTCATCATAGGCAATCAATATTGTAAACAAGAAAACCATTTAAAAGTGTATAAAGAAATTTGCTTGTTTACAACAAGACACAACAAATGGTTACACAATCGTATGTAATCTGCTTTGGACTTGTTGAATCTGCTACCTGCTTGGTTTGCCAAGAAACTCTATAGCCCGTTGTTCACTGTCGAGGTTGCATCAATCTCAGAGATGAATGGAAGACAAGACCCCACTCTTCAGAAAATCATAGTAAATAACCTCTTTTGGATGCTGGTTGGCTTTGTTTATGTGATTGATATAACTCGATTTAAGATACTCAAACAAAAAGTTTTTTTTTTCAAAACTTATTTTGTGTAATAGAGGTTTTAGTGAAGTGACCTTTTACTGATGAATCATATCATTTTAATAATAGTTTGCTGTGACACTGTTTTCATGAATTTCTTAAATATTATTTATTTAAAGCTTATTTAACTTAATATCTAAAATTTTACTTCCAAATATTGTGATCGTGCAATTTGTACTATGAGCCCTTACTAATCGGCACACCGACTTTGGAAAGTGTGTGGTTGATATTTATTACTTTGTATTAAATTAAATATTTCAGTTTTCATACATTATGTTGCATGATGTTTTCTAATATGTTTCTATTATTATTTCAATTTAGAAGATGCAGAAATTTGAGCATTTATGTAACATGTGGATGAACCTATTGGACGTGATTATGGCTTTATTATACATTATAATTATGATAGTCGTCATGAGCATTGTATATGGACCAAAGCTGTACAGAAGTAAAACCATTCTGAACGAAACATTCTCTGGACTGTGCACAAAAAATGGTTTACTGTTTGAAAATGTTGTTGATGTTTCAAGGTAAAGTTAAAAATACTGTTAATTCTTTATTGGTTGTTTTAATATCTTATCTTCTAAAGCGAGAGATAATTAATTGTTTGTCTGCTAAATGGATCTGGAATCTCCGTCTAAGGATTTTTGATTTTTTGATTTTATATTAGGCTTTTGGCCACGAGAAATCGATTGGAAATGGTCACCAGTCTGGGAAAATTCGTTTTCTACGTCTTTTTATTAAATTAAAAAGTGAAATTTGTCCATTTTAAACAATACAAAGCACAGCTGATGCAAATGTTTTCAATGCCATTACAATAATCATCTGCTTTCTTTTAAACTGTATATTTTATTAGAGGCAAGCCTAATGTTTATCTATTTATAGTTACCATGGCAACGAATACATAATAAACATACCCTTTATTTAGTTGTTTAATGTTATAGGCCTAACCTAAACGATGTTCACGGAAATTTGCAATAATAGTAGTTATTGACGTGAGCGAACTAGGCCCTAGGAATAAATCGATATTGAAATAATACTTTAATTTAGGCCTGACTTATTTCTGAGGCATAGCGTTGAGATTGTGGTTAATCCTTTAAACTGTATTTTTATTACAGGTAAGCCTAATGTTGTATATACCCTTTATTTAGTTGTTTAATGTTATAGGCCTAACCTCAAAACTCAATAATCCAATATTTATTATTGAAATCATAGCCCTGCTTATAATCGAGCTTTAGCTCGGTCTCCAGGTACTTGTATTTAACATATAAACAAATACAATACAACTCTCCAAGTGGGACTATCAAAGTTTGTGGCAACCCTAGAGGAGGGTTGTTCAGAATGTTTATGTTCCTGATACAATATGATACTAATTGTGTACAAATTTAGTATCACAAGCCAACATTTTCTTTACTAAATATTTGTTTCAAGGAGTCCTTTGTGTACATGTTTTAAACAAGATATTATTATCTTAAAGGGAAGCATTTGTCCGTATGTGTGTTCCGCTCAGTATACTTTGTACATTAAATGAGACAAATTTGGTGAACATTACGGATGACAATCAACAGAAACATTGATGTCCTACCATCTATGTTAACATCGAGACAAACCATCGATGTTGAATAACATCGATTTCAATATTTTATATTAAGATCAATGGATATATAATAAAAGTTTAACGAAGTTTTAATAGTAATATATGTTTATTTGAATATTGTATTAATATAAAAATGTTATTTTCAAAGCAAAACATCAATGATCTTAATATAAAATATTGAAAATAATAAAGCTTTATAGAAGTTGTTTATGATAATATATGTTTATCGTCACAGAAAAATAAGTGCGCTTGCTGGACTGTGAGCAGAGCAACAGGTTTTTATATGTATATATAACTCGTCCATAAGGCAAACACAAAAAAAAATTATTTTATCAAAAAATATAAAGAAAACATAAACATTAATAAAACAAGTTGATGTAGAAAACATTGGTGGTTTATATATTGTTCTTTAAATTATGTTTTTAATTAATGGACTGTGCTAATATTTATGATTAGTAACTTTAATCATGTACCTAATAATTATCAGAATTAAATAAAGTGAAGATCACTAAATGATACAAATATAACCTAAAATATATTACATCTTCTTGCATGAAAGTTATGGTTAAATGAATTGACATATGCTTTACCTTTTGTATTAATGTCCAGAAGGACTCCAGTGATATTAATAGTAATGTTTCTATATACAAGACATTAGCAGTTCACTTATTGAGAGCAACATATTGTTGGTTTTAACCATAAACACAAAAGAACAGAACAAACAATAACATTGTAGGTTGTACAATTAATGTTGTAGATTCTTGTTATGTAATAAAATTCACTATTTGACTAGTTCATTCACCGAAAGTGAAGCGCCCAATGGCTGATGTTAGGGATTTGAACCAATGAGGAAAACAAACATCACGTGTGGGATTCACAGTAGTTCTTAGTAAACAAACTTTCTCTTCTCTAGCCCACCCTAACGCTCACGTTCGTCGCTCAGTTGTCTGTTAGATGCTTCACAGTTCAAACGCTGTTGTGTGGTTCGAATAATTGGTGTTAAATATACCATCTATATTAATACAAATGTAAATGTTCATTTGTTGAAAATCTTAAATCTCCGTAAGTTCTTCACCGATTGCTTACAATAACACAAACTATACTAAAATTTTACGGCAACGGGAGCACCCTCCTAAATAATAATTAAATTTGTTTAGTGTTGGTATAGTAATCACACAAATAGTTTGTGTTTGGTGTAGTAGCTGTGTGTTTGCTCTAGTGTTTCCATTAACAGCTGATTTCAAAATTTTAAACCACTATTCTAACTTTTTAGGTTAGGTTTTTGTTTAAATGCAGACCTGAGCATTGCTGGTGCTTTTAACCTTTATTCTGCCTTAATAAAATATACAGAATAATTTGATTTGGACATTTAACATTATTTACCATCTTACCTTTGAGGTTATTATTAATCCGACACCGTTATTATAAAGAAAACATAACATATATGTGTATGGAAGCACGCAGGGGTCTCCCCTAGTAATAAAGTAACAATCAAACCATAAATTGTTTTACATCGTTGTGTATTTTATAATTGTAATAAATTAGAATAGTTACACTAAACAACTAAGGTTTTTGTCTTACAGCAATATTAGAAAACAAATATTCTAGTTATAGATTGTTTTGCAAAATAAAACAGCAAATAAAATGAAACCGCATTTTGCGCTTGCACTTGTGCAAACTTCAGTTTCTGACGGTGAGCCGGTCCCAAGGTTGGTCCGCGTGTGAAACAGTCTGCCCGGATCATACATATTGTAGGGGGAGGCGCTTCACTTTAAACTCTCGGTGAATGAACTATAGATACTAGTGTAAAAATGACACTATTGATTAATTGAGCATACAGTGGCGTGATTTTTATTGAGGTACCTAATTAATGAAGTAAATTCATTACTAAAACCTGTTTCAGAAAATTTTCTGTTTTTAAGGAATCAACTGAAAATCTGATTATCTAATATTCGATCTTTTATTGTCCTGTTTATCTAATATCATTAATAAAAAGTATAATGCTTGCTTTTCCACTGTAATAAAATTGCACTCTGGATATTTTTGAAACCCTTTTCGCAATATGTTAGTGTAGCTTCTAAATTCAACTAAAATTCTAATTACTGAAGATAAATTAAATGTAGTTTGCATGATAGCCAAATGCTTCTTGATTTTTATTTCAATGTTTAGTCATAATTGCTGTGAAAAAAGAAACTTAAAAAAAGTTGTGTAGTACTACAAACAAAACATTATTTTAATGTGTAATTTATAGTCTAAACGCCTATTGTTTAACTTATTAGTTGGTTATTTTGGTTTCAGCTTTAATGCGTTTTTGGCAGATAAATTTATGGAATCCTGTTATAAAACAACATTCTATAATGGAGATATAATAGAAGAAGGTAAATAATGAGCAATTTTATGATTATTTATGTATTGACGGATTTCCTTTATCATTTCTTTATTTTTGTTTTATATTATTTTGATAAAATTTTATTTATTTTAGGGTACTGTACTTATGAGACCTATATTTCCATCAGGTTCGTCAGTGTTTTTACATTTTTGTACTTCCTTAGTTTTAATATATCTTATGATGAAGTTTCTCATAATCACTTTTACTATTACTATGTATTAAGGAAACATTTTGTATTGAGTCAGAAAACCTAAAGAAGTAGGTCAATCTAGTTTGGTATTGTTATAGTTTTTTTGTTTTGTTTTTTTGCATCGAGTAACATATTGTTTTGACTCCTTGAAGATATAAATTCAGTAGTCATTTTAACATTAAGTTTATATAGACATACTTTAAGTAAACAATTTCTTTTAAACAACTGTGCGGACTATCAATATTAGCCATTAAAATTGACACTTTTTTATCTGAAAGAACAGAGTTCAGTACAACCGTATTAAACCGTGTAAAGCTGCGCTTGAATTTTGAAACAAAATTTATGGTGGAGATATTTTTTTCTGAATTTTGTTGTAGGCTCAAGTTAGCTTCGTTTTGCAAAATGTAGCTACGTTGTACATTCCTTAGAGCTCAACACTTCCCTAACGGTAAACTGAGGAACAAGGGTCAGAGCAAGTTACAATTTAAAATTTAAATTACAAGTGGTGCATTACGATGAAGAAAACGATAATAGGAGAAGGAAGTTTGGTGTTGATGAAAAGAACGTGCTGCGTTGGATTGTAATTAAAGATGAACTAAAAAGTAACAAAATCGGCAGGCATTTTGTGGAAATAGTGCTAGATTTTATTCAGTTAAAATGCTAGTTTGAAGAATGAAAAATTGCAGAATGGAAATTTGTGAAAGTGAACCCCTTAACGGTTCTATAAATTTACTACTTTTTGATAGTAAAATGCTAATTTTGCTTCTTTTTTTGCTCAAATTAAAATACAAGTTTTTTTTCTTTGTTTTTATTAATGGAACATAATTTTTATTTTATATAATTATGATTTGCTCACTTTATATGCTGTATCTTCTGGTAAGGTTAGGTCACGTTTTCATCGTTTCTCAATGAACTAATTGTCTTATTTTTCTCAAATATTTAGTCAGATTGCACTTATTTGTATACTATTTACAAAGTAAGTTCTACACTATTTACATTGCATGTTTTGTTTAAAAGTTTGTTTAGTGTAAGTGTATCACAGTCTCTATCACTATCACTCAAGTCCTCGATTAATAATAAATTAACATCACTGTCGCTTATATTTGCCACATTAAAAACAAAAACCAACTCTTTATTCTTAAACATTAGCATACATGCGTACATAACACACCAGAAAGCTAACCTAAAAACAAGCACACTACACTCTATATCAAAACACATCAGCTGGCTGTAAGCTGACATGGTTCATACAATTTCGTTGTTGGAAAAGATTTGTAACGAATATTGTTCTCACAGATGCTAAAATATCAGTTAAATGTCCTGTAAATAGATAGCAGCTTTAGTCGACGTTAAACAGATTGAAATAGACATTCATTACTGCGTTGACTATGGTCGACAGTAGCACTTTCGAAGCGGTTTGCCGGCATCGACTAAAACCGTAAGCAAAATATTGTTGGACAAGTGGTTTTATGATTCGCAGAAGAACATCAATGGTTCAGCAGCTACCCGAAACGTACCAGGAGGAACTGCTTGCATTTCAGCAATAAGTCTTGAATTTACTGGCGAAAAAATGCCTGGGGAAACTACAGACAACCAAGCAGGCGAAAAAACCGGTCCAGTTCGAAATGCAGGGGCACAAAACAATGTTGTACTGTAATGTTGGCTTCACTGCTGATGGGAACAAAATAACGCCTTTTGCAATTTGTAAGTGAAAAAGAAAGCCAAAGAAAAGCTGCCCCCAGGAATACAACCGGAAGTGCAGGAAAAGGGGTGGATGAATGAAGATTTGTACATGGACTGGTTAAAACAGTGTGGTTTCGTTGTCCTACATCAGCCATCCCCGTTAGTAATTGACAGCGTGGTTACTTGACAGAGAAAGAGAAAAATATGATGAGAAAACGTCGATCTTACATGGTGAAATGGCTGGGATGCTGCAACCCCTAGTTGTCTCCATCAACTTGCCTTTTAAGGCTCTTTTGCAGCTCTTCTACCTTAAATGGAGGTGCAATTCTAAGGAAATAATACCGAGCGGATGACTCAAGAAGCCATCAGTTTCTCAAATATGTGATGGATCCAGGATGCGTGGAAATTAACCCGCAGAGATGGTAGCCAAGAACTTCGAAACCACATCAATTTCCGACGCAATAGACGGGACCGAAGGCAACGCAGTGTGTTGCGCATCATCTAATTTAATAGGTACCTTAAACTATTTTAGTCACAAATAACACAGACGCGCAGAATATTATATTTACAGAATCATTATTGGTATTCTTTTATTAGTGTGAATATTCTATATGTATTTATAATGATTGATTTTTTACTTACCATCCCTTAGCTTGAATTTGAAAATATTCTGTGATAATTTTGTTTAAGAAATTGCTTGGGAATGTATAGTCCCGTCTTCTATATTACAGAAGGTATGTTTTATTGTTTAAATTAATGTCTTTCATGAAGCCGGATGGACATGATACGAGTGCGATCGGGCTGCGTAGAATTGTCACGTAGTTTAACTCTGATTATGTTTCAACATGGTGGATATTTCATGGAAAGGTATTCTAGGCATGTGTACTTAGTTCTTGAGGAGTTCTTATTGCCTTGTTCTTTTAGTATTCCACAACACCTCTTCTGCTTATTCATACAACAAAATGCAGTTTTAACATAATGCCCCAAGCCATTATCTTGGATAAGCATTCGTATCATATCAACCCGGCTTAAACCATTCAAGTTGATTGTATAAATAAATTTACGTATAAAGAAAAAACCATGTTTATAGGTAAATCTCATGTTGCGGGTTGGGTGTGTGACTACGCCCACAGACTTATAGGTGTTCCGCGGATAAGACAGCTTAGAGTAAAACCAGGTAAATAGTTTAATATAATAATAAATTATAATTTGTTTGCCTGTATAACTTTTAATGTAGTCGCTTTGCAATTTCTGTCTAATTATTCATTATCACTTGATATTTGGAGAAAACTTATATTTTTCTTACATAAGTTATCACCAAATATTTTATTGTTTGTATAATGTACGGTAATAATGTTCAAACTCTTTGAGCTTTTAGAAAAGTAGATTGCTTTTTTGTCCATGTGCCGAAAGTTCAGACAAAATTACCTCTGTACTTGTAAAACAAAATTCAAACAATTTGGGGAAAATGTACGTTCTTATCTAATTGACCAACCTGAAATAATAATTATCTTTTTTTACAAGCTCTTGAAGAAAAAATTATGTGACAAGGAGAAAAAATCATGCTCAATTGATTCTGAACCATCTGAAAACTTATGCTGTTGGCAATGATTTCTCTCTATATACCCGGTACCTGTTTCAGTTTTCCACAGTTTTTAAAGGTGGCCTATTGCATCAAAATTTAACCCTTTTAGTGCCAGGCCCAATATGCAAGATTCGTCTAAAAGTGCCAAGCTGTTTTTGCATTTTTGTAGTGCTTTTATAAAACATTTCATAACTTATAAACTATTCATGCTATACTAATAAAATTGTTAACTCATCTAAAAAAGACTAGGCATATATTGAAAGTTGATTCTCAGATTGAAACTGGTCAACTTTTATTACACAAACTTAAAAAAATTCACAAACAGCTGGTTTTAAAACTAAAATTTTGTTAAAAACTGAGTTTGGAGTGCCATAACTCTATTTGAATCATTCGCTATTATATTAAATCATAATTATTATTGAAGAATAATATATTTTATACATTATTAGAAAAATTATAAAAATCCACCAAAAAACAAAGTTTATGTAACGCACTTTTTTTTACAATAAACACAATTGGTAAAAATAGTAGCTATTTACACTAATTAAAAATAAGTATCTAGTCACTACCATTTTTATCTTTAATCTATATATATAAAATTCAATGTATGTCCGTCTGTTTGTACGTTTGTATGTTTGTCCTTTATGCGTTACCAAACCGTCCATCCGATTGCTTTGAAATTTTGCATAGGAACACAGGTTAACCCTGGGAAGGTTTTAGGCCATTTACCGAAGTCCTAGGACATTAGGGCTACGCCCCAGTGGCCCTCAAAGTTTCAATGTTAATCTTATGGAAGGTCAATCTTAAGGAAGAAGAAGAAAGATTTCTTTTGATTTTATCAGGGGCACAAAAAAACAGCTGTTCGTATGAAAAGCTTAAAACAGTTGATTTTGATCAACAACTGATTTGGATCAAAAACTGAATATAATTTTAGGTTAGGCCTACAATAAACTTTTTTTTTTTTTACAATGAACTAAAACACTTGGGCTAATTATTAGTATCAGGTTGATTTGTCTATCCGTACAAAGCCGGATAGGGCCAGCTAGTTTATAAATAAATTCAAAAATATTTTAAGTAAGACAAAGAACTGAAGTAAAACTCTAGGCCTAAATAGTTTCTAGTAAACAAAGTTTGTAGGTTAGCTAGGACTAGCCTAGGCTACAGTAAATATCACTAAATAAAAATGAATTATGAATGTAATAAACTAAATGAACAAAAAACAAGTTAATTAAAATACAACACATATCCAAAAAACACAAGTCTATTGCCCTAAAATGTATAAAAATACTACAAACATTCTAATAAACACAACTGTAACAATGTTTAACTCAACTGCGCTAGGCCGGAACAGCTGTTCACTAAACCGATAGTATTTCAACTAATTTCTGTCCAAATAAGATGATTTTCACATAGGTTTAGAGCTGAAAGATTGCTTTATACAACTAAATGAACGCCAACACCATCTGTTAGAATTCATAGGAACTATGTGCACAAATATTGAATGCGCCGATGCAATTGGCGTTGGCATTTCTTGCATAGGTATGTCGCGCCGATCGTATCAAAACAAAACGTGCGTCCACACTTTGCTTGTACAGTAGAACCTCTGTTATCAGAGTTTCCGTATTAACCGAGGCAAATTAAAAATAAAAACCTATCAAAATCAATTCTGTCGACTTACAAAAAATTTAAGTTAACTGAATTGATTTAGGTAAGAATTCATAGCTTCAGAGGATTTCTCAATAAGTGAATTTGTAATAAAAACTTTTGTGTTAGATTGAACAGAAAGAAAACAAAACTGTCGTTTGCCTTGTACATCCTGAAAACATTTCCGCTACTTACCCAATGAAATAGTGTGGTGACCTTTAGCGGACAATTAGTATCTCACTAGAAAACAGAATAGAAAATCTGTTAGAAAAACAAGATTATGCTTTAAGAAAAAGTGGGACAAAAGACACATCTGGGACAAGATGGGACATCTGCAGACAAAGAACTATGGATCTGTTGAATGTGCTGAGCTGGACATGGAGCCAGACATTTATGAGCAGAGAATGACGGAGCGGTTTTGGGCCTTACACTCTCCTCCTCGCGTCATCGTATCTAGGACTTAGGCTACCATCCATACCCACAAGTTGTTTCTTCTTCCTGCGTCTCTATTTTGTTTTTAGTCAGTGTCGATGTTAAACTTTGTGAATGAGAATGTCGTTACGAGTGGAAAGCGAAAGCGTGTTGTTTTATCTTTAAATAAAAAATGAGATGCAATTAAACGATTAGATGGAGGTGATTCAATAAGAAAAGTGGCAAGTGATTTAGGTATTGGGGAAGTGACTGTCGGGGATTGGAGACTAAATAGATCGGAAATTGAAAAGTGGGTATCAACGGTATTCAAATAGAGAAGAGGCTAGACAATGAATTAAAAAAAGCGAGCATGAAAAAACTTATTTTTGTGGTTTTTATTTCAGTAGCTTACAGTATCCAATTTCTTTCATTTGAGTATATTATCAAACCTTCTTTGTTTATTTAAAACTATATTATTTAACCCTGGAACTGGCAGAAGGTCATGCATAACCCTCTCTCAGGCGCAGAACGCAACAATTTCGAACATTTGCATATATTTGCATAATCGATAATTTAACCCACTTAGAATCATCCAATCATAATAAAACTGGCACCATTGGAAAGGAAATTAATTAATTAAACTTTAATTTTTGTATTTACAACTTTTTCTTAAAAAGTATATTTACATACGTAATCATCGTTTTAAAATATGCAAATCGGTCTACAGCTCTTTCCGTGCGCGAATTTGCATACAATTGTACTGTTATTTTTCACTTCTTCAACGTTTAAGACCGTCTACACTAATATTTCTTTGGCAATTATAACGATACCATTGGATTCGTCAAGATTTTATCTTTCTGTTGGTGTCTTCCAATCAGATGTCACTATAAAAATAGTATTTTTTCCAAGAATTACTGTAAACCCTTGCGATTGGACAGTTTCTCAACCAATGAAACAGCCCATTTGTCAAGTGATTTTACGCCTACCATATCAAATGTTTTGACAGATTTCTTTACACCATTTTGTACAGCAAAATCTGAAGTTTGTAACTGTGGGAAGTAATCCAGAAATAACCGGTTTTTTGTCTGTCTAGACGACAATTGAAATGTACATAATTATTATGTTCTAGTGAGAAAGTCTAGTGCGTGGGTTCCCACGCTATTCAAATGTCCCGTCCTATACGCAGAGTGTAGAGTAGCCACTTTTCATTAGATTGATGTCATTTTGTTATTCAAATAAATATAACTCAAACACTTTTGTGAACTAAGGAAAGACAAGTATATCATTCTTTTCTTTGATTTATCGTCTGCACTTTGTTATAATAATATTTCATTTTTGGGCAAAGCATATATTAGTAAATGATGTTACAATCTAGGCCTAGGTTTTTTACCAGTTGTTTACTTGGAACATAAAAACTGTTTTTTTCAAAATAAAAAATTTGAAATTGATAAGTTTTTATACAGTTCTATTTAGAACTAAATTACAAAACTTTTTTACTCTTACGAAAAAAATACAAAAAAATGTTTACTACTTTTTATTTAGGCCTAAAGTTGAACTTTTTCCTTTCGTTACTGAACATTTTTTGTTTCTTGAGCTAATAACTTTTACAATTTCAAAATAAACTAATTTTTGGTGGCATATTTGAATTCTATGAAGTTTCTTCTACAAAAAAAGCTGTTGAACACTTTTGGATTGGGGTTCATTTACTATTTTTGGCGAATTTTTAAAAATATGCTTGCAAAACGCTAAAAACGGGCTGGCCAATTTTCGCTTTAACCATGCCAGTTCCAGAGTTAAAGCCAAATAAAATAGATTTTGAAGTAAGTATATGGCTCCAAATCAGCCTACAGCGACGTAAATGATACGGGAACTCGCATCTCAATAGTTTTCTCACGGCCTACCACATTATCCGAGTTTTTCATTATCTGAGCTCTGCTCGGTCCCATTTACATCTGATAATCAAATGGGCTAATCGTGGCTCTACTATAACTGCATCACTATTTTTTGTAACACATGACACAAACTCAGTTGATGAATGAGAAGCATGTTTAGATTTCATCTTGCAACAAAGTCAGAATATCAATGTCCTGTTTATTTGATTACTCTACAGTAAAACCTGTCCAGCTAAATGTGTCACTGGATGAATAAACCGGAGAACAAAAATGCCGGATATGAAAGTGTAATACCAATGTGAATTGCCTTGTATAGTAACAAAATGTAAAAGGCACTACACAATTTTACAATCATTGGGTATCTGAGCTCAAATACTGTATTTCATGAAATTTATAGAATTGCAGTAAATGTTTAATCCATTTTAAAATTTAAAAATCCAACGTATGTATTAAGCTGGTTACAGAACACAACTGAACATTAATAAATTCTTCTTCATCCATTCTATTAATTGTACAAAATGTCTTCGGTCGTTAATAATTGTTTTTTTCTTCTCAAATCCATAAAAAACAAAATAAATGCAGACCATTACTATCCCTGAAAGGACCTGAATACACTTTCCATAATCAACATCACAGTACCGAAGTGTAGGCAGGTTAGTGACTTGTGTAAATAAAGCATGGGAGAATGCGGCTTCGCTTCTTAACTCACAATATAGGAGTCGTGTTTTAGTTTCTTGGGCAAACTTATTGATTTATCATTTCAGGGGGCCGGATATCCCAGTGTCGAATATTACAGGTTTTACTGTATTATAGAAATCGTTACACTGTTGCCAGATCAAACACTACATAATCAGTCTCATTACTTAAATTAATTAGAGACCTAGTTTTGGAAATTTTAAAATGTCTACAAAAAACAAAGGTTTCCCACACTTTCTCAAAAATTTTTAAGACAAAAATAAGGGCATCACAGTGTTTGCTCTATTTATTGGTAAATGAAAATAAATACACACAAAATTTATGTTTTTCTTCAAATAATCTATTTGCTTGCTTTACAAGGTTCCGAGATCTCACATTTTCTTGATGAAAGGGGTAAAATGGTACCCTTTACCAAAGATTTAGTGTTTTATACCCTATGTGGTTTTAAAATATGTATTTTTAAAACACCTAAAACATAAGATTGTGAATGAAATTGTTTGCCTATAATATTATATGTACAATAATATATTAGGATTACTGTGTCTTAAGTTATCAACTACCAATAAATTTGTGTTACCCAGACAAATGCATAACACGGAAAGTTTTTGCATTTCTTGGAGACACATTATGCAGCAGTGAACTGAACGAGCATACCGAGGATACGGGAGATTATGGTATTGGTTGGTCCAAACTCATTATCTCTAAATGGACAAATTTACTTTCCCCATGGAAGTACTCTCATGCTAACGAAACAAGTCAAACCTATATAAGTGGTAAGTAAAATCATACAGCATACAAACTTTTCTACGGAACTATTCATGCATGTTTAAAAATTACCGATTATATTATTAAGTAATTTAACCCCTTGGTACTGTTAGGGATAGTTATAAAATTTAAATAACTCTTAGGAATTCAGTATAATTCTTCTAAGCCCCAAAACAATACACAGAAGTTAGCCAGCTATCGTGAAATATACCAAAAAGTATTGCACTTGGCCCAACCAATAGAGATTTTTTCATGTTATTGAATTTAATAGCAAGCGACAACCACATTGACTTTAAGGGTAGCACATACTATCAGGTATAGCTTCTTTATTAGCATTCTTATCGAATGAGTATATTTATTTATAAATATGTTACTTACGTCGTCTCATACACACTGGTTCTTTTTTCCCAACCGGTTTCGCTGCTTCAACTAGTCAGCATCATCAGGGTATATCCGCTACTGCTTCGTTATTACATAAAAAACACTACACAACACACACATACATACAAACATACATTACAACCGCACATATTGTATACTTTATGTCCTGTCAGGTGGCCGGCCAGGTCCGTACTGAATCTTTGTCTTGTCTTTATCGTTGTTCAAATATGCCGAATAAATACTGTCGGAATCAAACCTTACTTGTTCATTTATTATTTTTGTTTTGCTGTTTTGGTTTTCAACAAATATATAAAACCGTTCCCAAGCGTTCATATTACAGCCTTTGTCGCATTGTTTTAAAATATTCTTTGTGCCCTCCATTGTGTCATATGAGTGCCCGTTATCTAGAATATGCTTCGCGAAATTTGATTTTTCTGGTTGGTCCAATTTTATTGATCTGTCTTGTAAAACAAAAACAAAATACAAGTGACAACATTTTTTGTTTGTTTTTTAATGCTGGAGATAATGGTCAATCTTTAGTTTTATCGTATTTTATCGTTTTTCTGCCATTGGTTAGTTTCTCAGTGTTGTGAAAAAATGAAAATCCATATCTTATTTGGTTCTTGTTTTGTTACTACATGCAATGGTCCAACTGATGGAAACCAAGCCAACTCTGTGTTTGTATACAAATTTTTACCATTAGATCAAGTCCTCAGTTTCTAAGTTTCTTCTGAATCATCTTGCTGGTTAGGTATAAAGCCATATTTTTCACAACAAACAGATAGGCCTGTTTAATGCATGACCAAAATGAACTTGCTGTCAAACTAAATTTAACTTTGGGTTTTGTTTTGGTTTCTATGCAAATATCATTGACACTTCCCAGACGGCCGTATAAATAATTATAGGTTGGGGTAAAATTTTAAAAAAATGTATTTATTATTGTTATATTATTTTAATGGATGTAAATATTTACAATAAATAGTAGTTCTGTTCCAAATAATTTTTTTGAATGTCGCAGATACATCCGCTGGCTATCCGTAACGTAACAAAACTTTAGCGGATAAATCCGCTACCGTCCAAAGTGCCAAATGCTTTGGGGTATTTCTTTCAAATAAATAATAACATTATA
The DNA here is from genome assembly GCA_018207615.1 of Philaenus spumarius. Taxonomy (NCBI): domain Eukaryota; kingdom Metazoa; phylum Arthropoda; class Insecta; order Hemiptera; family Aphrophoridae; genus Philaenus; species Philaenus spumarius. Next base: position 137,517 of record JAGFPH010000481.1, read on the forward strand.
ATTGTAATACTATTTATTTATTGTACTGTTTCTACATTTGGACAAAAAGTGGAAAATAAACGCAAAATGCAAAAAGAATCTAGTTTTAAAATTTTCAAAATAATCTTTTTTTATAAATTAGGCTTATAGTCGACACAGATAAAAAATTTCCTATAGTAAAATAATGTGACTGAATTACAAAATATTACTTGAAAATAACAAATACGTTTTACGTAAATTACATGGTATTTGGTCTTCCCATAAAATTAATAACACACTAAACAAATCGTATGAAATACTTCATTTGCTTGCTTGCTACATATTTATATTTACATAAGTAGAGTAGAGTCCCACTATTCCGAACTAATTGGGGCCAAACACTGTTCAGTTTAGCAAGAATTCATGAATAATATCAACGTATTAAACTGTTATAAGTGCGGAGACATCTGATAGTGTCTGTTCTATACAGCGTTGATCGGATCGGAGGAAAGCGAGGAGGAGGTGAACGCTGAAACTGAACTCATATCACACGTAGACGCGGCAAATGCTATTGACGTCGCTCTAGTGTAGGTTTACATCATCCGGGTTTATATCCTTCCGTTGCGTTACGATTCCGTTTCCTTACAAAAACGGATAGGTAATTCGAACTGTCCGGTTTGTCATCCCGCAGTCTGTCCATTAGTACCAAATTATCTTGAAAAAAAATCGAGAAAAAAATTCCATCGAGATAACGAAAACGAAGGATAAAAACCACACTACTAGAGCCTAGCTGTTGTATCTAATCTTTCCTTCTTTCTGAAGGAGCCGGTATCCTTTTCATCAGAAACCTTATTGTGGTAGCTTCCTTCCTGCATAACGGATGGAAAACCTGAAGGAAACAAAACCAGCTTTCATTCCAATTTGGTTTCAGGCGTTTTCATGAAGCTTAGGCTCTATGTACTGTACGTCTCTATTTAACTTATTTGTATAACAATAAATGTACGTTTTTTCACAAACTTCTTTTTAATTTCTCCTGTTTTTATGTTTTTCTGAACTCTGTTCAGAATAGTGTGACTCTACTGTATTACCATATTTTAGTTTTGCATAAAAGCAATGTTTATGTTATTTTAGTAAGTACATGTAATCTTATGACGTTTTTAAGTTCCTTAGGTTTTTTAATAAATTGGCGTGTACATCTAGGTCGTTCAAAGAAAATCTATCATGGAGGCGGGTACTACCAAGATTTCAGTCTTCTGCCTGATGAGACTAACAAAACTATTAGCACAATAATTACAAACAATTGGTTGGATGAAAACACTCGTGTTGTGTTCCTTGAGTTCTCTGTTTACAACGTTAACACAGACACAATCAGTGAAATAACCATCGTCGTAGAGTTCTTGCCTAGTAAGGCTACACTTGTTGAAATTAAGGTAATGTTGAAAAGAGTGAACTTAATTCATTGTTGTTAGCATTAGTTCTTTTACATCTAATACAATAGTCAGAGTTGAGTGTTCAGCCTGAAGGCCTTCTACAGCTAGCTTGATCATGGTACAGTTGTGTAACATCTCTTAGCCGGACTTTCTCAAACATTGTTGATGTAATATTTAAAAGAGTTTCACTTATTCTTTTCCTCAAATCTTCCAAACTTTGTACAGAAGTTTTGTAAACTTTAGATTTTGCTTGTCTCCAGATAAAAACATCGAAGTGTTCAGATGTGAGGTTATTTTACCTCGCCTACTAATCCATTTGCTCTTAAATAATTTGTCAAAAATGTTTAAATAGAAGTCGGTTGTAACATCATCCTATTTAAAATGAACCGGGTGTTCTTGGAATTCTTCCGGTTGGTTCAAGATGTGCTTTCTTGATTGCTAAACAAATTTGTTCTTTAAATAATTTAGGTAAACAATAGCATTCAGTTCTGAGAATAATTTCCTTGTATTATGGTTTTGTATAACTCTTTTCTAAATATAAATTTTTTGGGGATACTGTGAGTTGCCCTTTTGAAAAGCATGATGACCAGTGCATTGATGGAAAACTTGCATGCATCAGTGAACATGATATTGTTTTCTTAAGTAGGATTCACTCTAATCAAATTAACCATATTTTTATTCGAGTGCGTCTAGCGGTCAGAGTCATCTTTGTTTATTTCACAAACTAGCTTAATCTTTTAGCTTGTTTAACCCTTAACTGGGCGCGCGGGGTGTATTTTAACCCCCACGCAGGTAATTTTTACCATAAAAAGTAACTGGAGTTGGCTACACTGCCATACAGCTCCAATTTAGTTGTCTTCTTTCCTTATCAGAGGTCGGTGTACAGTCGGGTCAAAGAGTTCTGGGGTGTATTGTACACCCCGCGCGCCTAGTTACGTACGTGTTTTGGGAACTATCTCTGTGCAATTTTAAGTATACATAGTTTATATTCTAAAGTAATTGTGTGTGTTTTCTGCGTATATAGTTTATATTGTAAAGTAATTGTGTGTGTTTGCCGCCTATTTGTGTACATGTTTCGGGAACTATCCTGTGCAATTTTATGTATGTAGTTTATATTGTAAAATAGTTGTGTGTTTAAACTTTTGACTCTTGGTGTTCCTACTACATTTTTACTGAAATTTAGTTTTTATTCATTATGGATTCGGAAACTGAACGTAGAATCAGGCAGTATTTGGATGAAGTCTCTGAAGATGATTCTGAAAGGGAAGTTTCTTCTAGTACAGAAGAAGAGGATAATGTTAGCCATTCAGATCATAACACTAACACTTCTTATGACGATACTGAATATGATCCGGACTTTCACCCTAGTGACATGAGTGAGGAAGAAGAAGAAGCAAATAGTGTAGATGAGACGATAGAAGCAGTAGTCAGAGGCGCTGGAGAAGCTTTAGAATCATTATTTATTCCTTCTGATCCAAATTATTTACTATTAAAAGACAAAAAACCCGATGGAGGACTTTGCCCAATTATTCTACCAACGTTCGCACAAGGTCAGTCAATCTTGTTAGAAATCTGCCAGGCCCAATAAGGGATGCCAGAAATGCCAAAACCCCTTTGGAGTGTTTTAAACTAAAGTTAGATGATGAAATTATAAACATTACAGTTACTAATACTAATGTTTATATTGACACTATTTCTAAGAATTTCACTAGAGACCGAGATTGTAGGCATACTGATGATGTGGAAATCAAATCATTTTTTGGGTTCCTAATTCTAGCCGGTTGACTGAAAGGTGGTAAACAAAACCTGGAAGATTTATTTGGCCGTGATGGATTTGGAATGGAGGCATTTTATAGCACTATGAGTTTGAAAAGGTTTTTTTTTCTACAACGAACCATTAGATTTGATAACACTAATAACAGATAAATTTGCTCCCTTTAGAGAAATTTTTGATTTGTTTGTTTCTAATTGTAATAAAAACTTTTCACTCGGATCTTTTGCCACAATAGATGAACAGCTTGTCCCGTTCCGAGGCCGATGCCCTTTTCGTCAATACATGAAGAGCAAGCCGGCAAAGTACGGTATAAATGTGTTCACGATAACAGATGCTAGGGTATTTTATGTGAAATCGATGGAGGTGTATTTTGGCAAGCAGCCATTAGATAGTCCTTATACTGTGTCAAATGCTGCTCAAGATGTTGTTTTACGTTTAGCCAGTGGTATCGAAGGTTCCGGTCGTAACATTACAGCCGACAACTGGTTCACTTCTCTCCTTCTTGTAGATGAACTAAATTATAAAAACGTGACATATGTAGGAACTTTCAGAAAGGACAAGCGAGAGCTACCTCCCCAGCTTGTCGTGAAACAAAGGGAGTCTTTCACAAGCATTTTTGCATTCAAAGAAGACATCACGGCAGTATCGTATGCACCAAAAAAGAATAGAAGCGTGGTACTCGTCTCAAGTATGCACTTTGATAGTGCAATAGATCAAGACACAGGTGACCAGAAAAAACCGGAAATAATAACATTCTACAAACAAAATCGGGGGTAGATGTTATTGATGAAAAGTGTGGCACCTACACTACCTCGCGACGATGCAAAAGGTGGCCACTTGTTTTGTTTTATCGCCTTTTGGACATTGGATGCATCAATGCCCAAGTAATTTTCATAAGCAACAACGTAGACAGCAGAATGAACAGGAGACATTTTCTGAGAGAAGTAGGATTGTCTTTGATCAAACCACAAACCCTCAAGAGATCAGCTATTGAAAGCCTTCCCAAGCCTCTTTTGAGATCCGTTCGAAAGGAGGCACGTGTAGAGCCTAAAGATGTACCACTACCAGAGCCTCCTACTGGAAAAGGAAGATGTATTATCTGCCCAAGAAACAAGGATATCAAGGTAAAATCCTTTTGCTTCAAGTGCCGAAAACTTATGTGTCGTGCCCACATGGAAACTTTGTGTGAGAGCTGCCGCAACCCTGGACGCCAAAGTGATGAATCTGACTGATTCAAGTTATCATTTTTTATGTATTCAACATATTTATCTAAAAAATCATAGTCCTATTTAAAATATTTCTTCAGTTTACTTCATGAAATAAATATTTTTAATATTTCAAATGATTTTATGTTAGTGAAATGTTTATGTTGTTCATTTTAAACTGTACAATTGAAAATTAAGAGAAAATTTATTGTCTAACTTCCTTATTAGGTCAAATTTTAGATTATCAATAAAAATTTTGTAAAACATATTTTTTTTTTATTTGGAAGCCACTACTATTCAGAAAAATTATTTAAGATATTTCATAATGTACAACGAGTATGTAACTAATTTTTTTTTCAAAGGATGCACTTTATAGTCAAAAGATTTTAAGTTCTCAAAAAAATTACATAAAAAATCATGTTATGAAAAAATTAACGTTTTAAGCAATGAAATGATAATAAATGAGGTGGTACAAAAAGTATTTGTAGAAGGATTTTCAAATTTTTTTTATTTCTAAATAAAAATGGTTTTAATATGGGGGTATTTTTACACCCCGGGCGCCCAGTTACGTTTCAAACAGAGGCGCGCCCACTTAAGGGTTAAAAGATCAATTTTCCATTGATTGCGTAAATCTGCTTTAGTCCATGGCCTTAGAAAAACATTTCTGCAACCGCTTAAATCGACTCTATTCACTATAGACTCCATAATGTGCTGAACTCTCTAAGAAAATATTTTAACTTTGTTTGGTCACAGTTGTACCGTTGACAGTTGATGTGCTTGATACTAAGGTTTTGTTTACCGTGTGTTTACAATTGATTTTAGGGTTCATTCAATTTACAAATTATTATTCATTTATGAGTAAAAATAACTTTTAAAACTAAAACATAATAAATTTAGATATCAAGTTTTCTTTCAATAGTTTTAATTTTTGTGTAGTGGTATTGGTGAGTCTAAACTCTATAATTTTTTTAGGTTATAACTAAGTTATAAATATTTGTAATGGATATATATCGGGTTAAGTTAGAAAATAAATGTACATATATTTGTATTACTAATTATATTTATTATATTGTATTTCTGTATTTATGTTGTGGAAGTTAAAATATATATTTCAGAACAAATAATATTTACAAATCTGCAAATTGTATTTTTAGTATCCTATAGGAAAAATACTATGTTTTACAGAAAAAATAAAATAGACCTTCACACTATTGTTATTTTTCAAAATTGTAATATAATATTGATAGAAAATACAGTAACTAAAAATTTTTTTTTAAACTAACGAAAACGTTAAAAAAAAGTGTAATATTTGGTGTAGTGCATTGAAAATTATGACGCAGCGAAAACGTTATCTTGTATGAAAGAAATTTATTTATCTTTAACATTTTGTGAACTGCATCTTTTGAAACTTCATACTGTTCTGTCACATACCCCTGGGCGTTTTAATAAATCTTTACAATTTTGTTTACGATTAAATGTTTTTCCTTATCTAATGGTAGTCTTCGAGCATGGTAGTAAGTTGAGCATCTGCAACTGCCAATGTTAACCTAATCTTTTGTTAAAAGTTCCCTCAAGTATTTTCATGATATCAAGATGCAAGAGATTAACTTGCATTAACTTAAATTTAAATTTGTACTTGTAGCGACAGCTGTAAAAATCATCTTATTTTGTTTTCCTCCTGCAAAGCATTCTTTTGATCGTTTAGTGCAAGCACAACTCACTCTCAATGTTAAGTGACTGGTCAGTTGAGCTATGCAGTTTTTTGGTTGTTTTTTCCAAGTTCGGAAAATCACGTAGCAGTAGTTTTTGATTTCATAATTTTCTGAGGAGGTTTTTATCAGACATAAATAATAAACCAGATAATGTTGCAGGTACACTATACAAATAAGAAATGAGCTTGACTTGTGAGAAAGTAACTAGATAAAATAAAACCTGAACACAAAATCTCATAATAAATACGTTTACTAACTACAAACTTATAGTTTGATTACTGTAGCCCGTGCATCACTGAGGATGGCGACATTGTCGTTGAAATGCGTTTGACGTTAGTAAACGTATTTATTGTGAGATTTTGTGTTCAGGTTTTATTTTATCTAGGTACACTATAATATTTTCTCTTAATAATTATGATTTTATCAAATATGAAATAATACTTTTAATATTTTGTACTAATAAAATCTCAAATACATTTTGTGGTGCTATTTTCCGACATACAAGCAAAGAGGTTAGATGTAAGTATTGTTATGATTCCTTAAAACGAATACAGTTGAACTTGGTTATAGCGTCAACAAAGGGACCGAACAAAAGTTGACGCTACGTCCGAGTGATGTTATAAACAGGAAAATCTTATTTTTGTTATCTTGAGTAACATTGTTCCTTAGGAGGGGTGGGAGAGTTAACAGTGTTGTTTGTAGTGGAACCCCGCCTCCCTCTATCCTGATGGGACCAGCCAAAGGTTTTACATGTGAAAAAAATACGTAGTTTTTTAATTTCACGGTTTGATTCTGAAGAGGGAGAAAATTCTATAGGCGGCCCGACATCAAAGGAAAGGGGGAATTCTAACATTTTTCGAGTTCTGAGAAAACTGAATTCAAAGTTTGATATTGATATTTTGTAGATTTATGACGTTACGACCTAGTGGTTAAAATATTTATTGACGCTAAAGCAGGGGTTTATAATAATGTAAAAGCAGGGGTTTATAATAATGTAAAAGATAACGATTTGAACTGTAGTTAAACAAGCATAACATGTGAAAATCTTACTTTAATGACACAAAGTTTCTTTAACATTAAACATAGCCTTCATAGAACTAATAAATTTATTGACTGACATATTAGTTTTAACAGGCAACTCTATGAATACAATGTCTAATTTGCTTCTACAAGATCTTATCAAATAGGAACTATCATGTTTTTCCACAAAAAAACATGTTCTCCAAACAACTTATTTAGCACAAAATATTCAATTATTCGGTATAACTCGATGATTTGTTTTACTTCATGCAAAAACATTATTTATGATGTTGATTGTAGCTAGATAGTTGTAATTTATAACTATACTAGGGAGACCCTTGTGTGCTCCTTCTACGTGTTGGAACCTTCTATACACGTAATCATGTTATGTGTTCTTTAAAAAAAAGGTGTAGGATTAATTATAACCCAAAGCTAAGATGATAAATAATAATAAATGTTCAAATCAAATTATTTCATATACTTTATAACAAAGGTTAAAAGAACCAGCAAGGCTCAGGTCTACTAATACTTTAAAACCTAACCTCAAAGTTTAAAATCAACCGTTAATGGAAATATTAGAGCAAAGAGCTGTTTTATCCGTTCTTTTATTCAATTGGTTGCTGTGGTAAATGTAAATGCATGTGTTAGTTCATCAGTCTAGGCCTAACCTAAGATTTGTTCCGACTAAATTTACAAATATTGAAATAAAAAATGTTCTTACCAAATTAATCATAGCCTATGTTACTCAGGGATAGCTTTTTTTTAGTAAAACAATTTTTTCAATTGGTTCAGTAGTACCAAAGATCCCCCCCCCCTCCCCTACATACGAACAAACAAATTTTACCTCTGTATAATATTAGTATAGATATAAATTAAATTATTTTGAAAATAAATATTTGCTTAATTGTTATTATTACATGAAGTCTTGTTTTACCTTTATAAAAATTCTTCTCTAATTTATTTTCTAAGTTTTGTTAACTTTTTCTATTTATGAAATCACAAACAATACTATGAATTGAAATAAAAACCAAATTATGTTTTGTTGCAGGTTGATTCAGATAAATTTACGTTAAACTTTTCCTACATGGTAATAGTGCTCATAGTGTTCACTTTATATTTTCTTCTACGGATTGTTTTAAAAATAAACCACGACGTAAAATCAAATTTCACTTCTTCAATACTTATTGAAGTGTGTTTGCCCTTGGCTGGAATCGTACATATTTGTTTGTACATCTCGGAAATGTATAGCAAAAAAAAATTGATTGACAAGTTTCGTACCAACGGATTAGATAACTATTTTACTTTTAAAAGCAAACAGTTTGGAAAACAACTCGCTTTGTGTGTGTTCGTAGTACATTTTATTTGTACAATACTGTTTCTGTTAAAATCTTACAGATTTGGAGAAAGACTGCAGAAGTTTTATTTTACTTTCATTGTACCGAAAACGTCTGTTTTAGTATTTGGCTTATTAGTACCGATATTTACCAACTGTGGTTTGGTCGTCACCCATTTATTATTTAACCCCATTTTTCCATACAACTTTGTATTCATAACCTATAAATTCTCGTTTAAACATGTATTGGTTATAACTAATTTTCCTGAAAATAAAACAGCGCCGTTTGTTTTTTGTCTTATGAACAATTTTATGATGTGGATGTTTGCCTTATTTTTAATAGTCAGTTATAAAACGGCGAAAACTATTCCAATAACATCAAATTACAATGACAATTTTTTTATATTTTTTTGGGAAAATATTCGTAAAACTAAAGATGAACGTTTAAGGGGTGGATTCGATTGTACTTCTGCACAAATAGATTCTGCGTCCAAACAATCGACTCGCAACAGAGTAAAGTTTTTGACATCACATTTTATAAAAGGTTATACTAATAATTATGCTGAACGTTATCCTGAACTGGAAGAAACCTATTCAACAACTCAATGTATCAAAAATTACAACAAAATTGAAGTTTTTAATGATATTATTCGGAAGTTAGATATGTTAGAAGAAAAACTGTATACTTATTAAATTTTATTATACTAACTGTACAATGGATATGTAAACAATTAGCTCTTGATATTTGTTATTCTTTTAAAAATAAACCATATTTTCCATAAATTAAAAAATATTTTATAATTCTACAGTAAAGGGTTGAAAGTTTAAACCAGTACTTCCCAACCTATATTAGCAGTGGCATACTAGACACACTAACTGAATAACATTAGACATTTTATTATATCAATACGATCATAATTGTATATTAGTAAATTACTAGTGAATAGCTTAAAATATTGTGCTTATTTAAGGCAGGAAAAGTGGCAGGTACCCTCATCTTATATAAGTATAGTAGTAATAACAGATATATTACTAATAGATGGATTCACATTGACAGAACACAGGCAAGGATTAAAGAGGGGGGGGGGGGCGACCGCCCTCCAAACTCCAAAACTTTAAAAAAATAAAGTCATCCTGCCACTGCTTATTGCAGTAAAAAAGGCGAATTATGTCCTCCATAATAACTGGAAATTAAAGTAAGGTTATGTAAGCAACGATTTTTGTATACAGTACTGACCACTTATTGTTCTTACGACAGTAATCATTTAGATTAAATTATAGTACCTGGAGACCGAGCTAAAGCTCGATTATAAGCAGGGCTATGATTTCAATAATAAATATTGGATTATTGAGTTTTGAGGTTAGGCCTATAACATTAAACAACTAAATAAAGGGTATATACAACATTAGGCTTACCTGTAATAAAAATACAGTTTAAAGGATTAACCACAATCTCAACGCTATGCCTCAGAAATAAGTCAGGCCTAAATTAAAGTATTATTTCAATATCGATTAATTCCTAGGGCCTAGTTCGCTCACGTCAATAACTACTATTATTGCAAATTTTCGTGAACATCATTTCGGTTAGGCCTATAACATTAAACAACTAAATAAAGGGTACGTTTATTATGTATTCGTTGCCATGGTAACTATAAATAGATACAACATTTATTTTACCTCTAATAAAATAATATACCGTATACAGTTTAAAAGAAAGCAGATGATTATTGTAATGGCATTGAAAACATTTGCATCAGCTGTGCTTTGTATTGTTTAAAATGGACAAATTTCACTTTTTAATTTAATAAAAAGACGTAGAAAACGAATTTTCCCAGACTGGTGACCATTTCCAATCGATTTCTCGTGGCCAAAAGCCTAATATAAAATCAAAAAATCAAAAATCCTTAGACGGAGATTCCAGATCCATTTAGCAGACAAACAATTATCTCTCGCTTTAGAAGATAAGATATTACTTGTATAAACCACTAGTATACATAATAGTTCAATATGATGTTAATTTTTGAGTGTTTTAGTTAGTTTAGTGGTTAACTTTTCACACCAATGTTTTTATAAGTATGAGTTATTCATCTTTGTCCGTGGGTAGTTTTAGTAGCATTGAAATATAAAGTTCGAACACGAGATGTTCAAGACCACACCCGGAGTAATCGTGCCGCCCTCGGCAAGCGTTGACGACTTGATATTGACGGTTCAATTTGAAAGAACTCTTTTTCAATTTGTATGGTTGTAACATAAAATAAACATGTTCAAAAATATGTCATAATATCTATATAACCTAGTTTGCTGTTCGTAAAAGATAATCGGATTTTTGTTAAAAAACCTTTAACTCTTTGAACCCTGGATCCTTAACACATTGTCGTGCGTAGCTACCTGGGGGTTTTGGTAGTATTTTTTAAAAAAATATCTGTTACTTACCTTATTTAAAAGTATAACATATTATATATCATTTTAAAGGCAAAAGAATAAGCTTTAAGTAAATGTAAATACTTCAAAGGTTTATTAAAAATACAAAATGGTAACAAATTATGAAAAATTTAAAAAAAAATAGCTACATAGTCCTTTAGTTTACAACAAACACTTTATTTACACTTAAAAAACACTTACGAACTATAAACTTTGCATCAATAAAAAACCACTAATAAATAAAAAAATAAAAACCGTGGTATACTCGAGCTTCGGTAACTGACGCTGCGAACTTAGCCCACCCTATACTCGGGCTCAGGGTTCAAAGTGTTAAATATGGCAATAATGTCCATCAAAAAAGTTATTTTGTAAGTCTTGAAACCATGTAAAACGAACTGTTTAAAGTTGTAATTTTCAAAAATTTCCCGGACCCCCCTTTCCAGACCCCCGGTATTCTGCCCCCCCTAAAATGTAATCCTGGATCCGTGCCTGACAGAATGTGTTATAATATGGCTCACACATAAAGAATATGATGAAGTCAGGGTTTAAATAGTCAAAGGTGGGGGAGGAGGAGAGTCAGTATGTTAATAACCTTGGTCTATAAATTTACTTGCAAGTTCCGGTCAGCAGAGAAATTTTAAATAAATCGTTTAGCCTGCCTTATTCTGAAGAACCTCTCCACCATCCTGACAAAGATCGGAAGAGATGAAAGGCACATTCGTACCCGAGACATGCTGGTGAACCTGTTAGCCAGAGCCGCAGCAAGGTGCATGTCACGGAAAACTCATGTAATGAATATTGTAATTAAAAACAAATATTATATTTATTGATGTGGAAAAAGAGAAACATGTTTGTATAACTTACAATTTTACATTACAAAAGTTGTTTAAATGCCTTATGAAAACAACTCTAATAGGAAATTTGGGCCTGGTGCACTTCATCATAAGATTCATCCGGGGTTAAATGGTCAAGCGAGCACACTCTCATGTCACCCTTCAAAATCTTTAGCTGTGATCAATTTTTGGTCTGATGGGGATCATTGAAGAGCATGCTGCTTCACAAATATAGGATGTAGAAATTGGAATTATTGCACTTATTTCTTTCTTGGAAATCTTGAAAATTAACAGAGGTATCCAAAAGATGCGTCATTTAGGCTACATTAACTTTGACTCCGCCTCAGCATCTTCAACTAATTTATAGAGCTGTAGGCAATCCTACCAATATTATAAATGTGAAAGTTTGTATGTTTGTCTGTTTGTTTGACTGACAATCACGCAAAAAGTACTGGATGGATTTGAATGAAATTTGGCGCACATATAGATCATGACCTGAAATTAGACATAGGCTATAAATCATTTTGATTTAAGGGTTGAAACAACCCCTAAAACAATAAATATTTATTATTATACATCCATTAAGACTAGAAAGCTGGAATTTGGTACATTTAATTCTTACAAGATGCATATAAAATGTAAACTATATTTGCATTTTACACTGTGCTGCTAAGGGATGAAATTGTAATTACAACCCCTAAAACAATACAAATTAATTATTATACTTCACATAAGGCTAGAGAGCTGGACATTGGTACATTCATTTCTTACAAGATATATATAAAAAGTAAACCATATTTGTATTTTTCAGTGTCTGTTCTATTTTTCTACTTCGTTCAGTTAAAGTTCTTGCTGTATTAGACATTTTTTTCTTCTTACTTGGTTCTTTAGAAGTACTTGGTTCATCAAAACTACTCTGCAATCTCTTTTTCTTTTGCCTATTTTCCATCCCTTCATTTTCTAGCACTTCAATATGAAAAGATAATGCATCATCAAACAATTCATTTCCTTCATGTTGAGGTGGGAAATACTCCGGATCAGCAACATTGTCGTAATCTTCTTCGTGATCTTCAATCTCGACGCTGTCATCGTCTTCCTCTAACGCTTCAAAAATCACATCAGCATTCATAACTTTGCTTAAATTAATTTTCCCTTATTTATTAGTATAACTTTATTAACTAACTACAGTTACTATCGATAAGTAAAAGTTACTCGTTGCAAATTAAAAACTGAATAAAAGGAACACAGAACTCACATGTACACATCTGCTCACTATACTGTCCTGAGGCCAGTTGGAACCAGTAGAAGCACTTGAGGTGAGGGATACCTCAGAGTGTGTGGAGGGAGGAGGTGTAAAGACAAACATGGAGACTACACGTAAAATTTACACGTGGTAGTATTCTAGGGTTAAATGTCCCCAACTCCCAGTGTAATTAATATTTTTCAAAAATTTTAGTTCATATTAATTCAATTTACTTCTCATGTTATAAATTGTATGTAAATCTAAATAAAAAATTCAGATTTTTGCCTTAAAATGTTACAAGAGAGTAGGCCTACATTACCAATTTATAAATTGCACTAAACGCCTATTTTCTCTAACTTACATAAAGGAAAATATACTTAGGATCAATAATAATATTCGTTTATCTAATTAAAAAAATATAATATAATATCTCCCTATTTTAAAGAAATTAAACAAAATATTCTGAAACAAAATTAGATCATAAAAGGGAAACATAGTTAGGCATTAACTTAACCTATAAAAACAAAACAATATAATATATTTAATATATTTGATATCCAGTAAATTCAATCTATGTAGGCATTTATTTTGTTTATAAGAAACAACTTCACAGCAACAAAAAGTAAGTTCAAACGTTATTTAGGTATTTTAGGAAATACAACTTGAAATAAAATAATTTATAAATCTAAAATGACAACTTCTGTCAATATGCAATATAAAGTTCAACTAAAAGGGTAAAGAGTGCAGCACGTGACGGAACCGGTCTTGAGATTCAATATTTGATCAGCGCATTCTAGTTACAAAAATAACATATATTTACTTTAATACATTTATAAGTACGCAGGTGGCAGCAGTGATCAGCCACGTTTTAACTCCATTGAGTTTCAAAATTTGACCTAAAGGGCATTCTAGTAAAGAAACTATTTTGAAATAATACATCTAAAAGTATCTAGGTAGCAGCACATTACGAGACTGATGCGAAACTTTAGAATACCTACCAAATAATGTCAACAGGATTCCAACATTTGGCAGTAATGTTGTAAAATAAATCTGCAAAAATAGTTACTGAGAATTCCTCAGTGAGGCGACACACTTTTTTTAGGAAACAGTAAATTTGTCCTGCCTCACTGTTAAAAATCATGTTTAAAATAGAATATTAAATCTGCACTAAATTTACCGTAGTGTCATCTTTGTGAACAAACCTTTCTATCCGTTCGACTACCAATGCCAACATGATACTTTAAAAATAGTTTTTGCCGATTCCTCAGTGTGGCGGCATACTTTTTAAGGTACATTTGTCCCGTCTCACTGTTAAAAATCAATGTCAAACAGAATAATAAATGTATATATTAAATTTCATCTCTGTGAACAAATCCTTGTGTCCGAGAGGTGCTGCCACCTGGAACGTCAAAAATCGAAACTATTTGTTGACACTTTACAATAGTCCGGAATGTGCTGCTACCTACACTCAAATTATTAACTGGTATTTTAACTAACAATGCTGCTACCAAGACTCAAATAATTATTATTAACTGCTATTAATTAATTGTATCCGTAAGGTGCTGCCACCTGGATTTTTAAAATTTGAAACTATAGTAATTTTACAATAGTCCGGGAGATGCTGCTACCTATATTCAAATTACTAACTAGTAATTCTTCCAGTATTTTAGAGTACATCACTACAGACAAAATGTTGATTTATTCTCCCGTAAGGTGCTGCCCCCTGTGCTATACGAAAAACAAATTGATATCAGCTTTGATTATGGACATCAAGGATATCAGCGTAGTTACAAACTAAAAACATTCTGAATATATTATTATATTAGGCCTAGAGAAATTTAGCCCCTGCTCGCTTCGCTCACCAATCTCCGCGACAAAGCGAATTGTTAAGCTTAAAATTTCGCTCACCTACAACCACGGCGAAGCAAATGCAATGAGATTATTGTATACTATGATATTTTCACTAATTGATATGGAATGACTAATTGATTAGGGCAGATTTTTTATTTACTTCGCCTCGCATTAGAATGCCGAAGAATTGAAATCATGAGATAATTTTTTGTGTGTCTGTTTTCCTGTATACACGATATAAGCATTCACAGACGTCGTAAAAAACTTCTGGTGGTACCAAAATCTTTGTAATTTTATTGCGGAGAATTGAAAAGCTTTTGAGCTTTCTAGAGTCAATCGTAGCTCGTCGGGGTCACGTTTTTGGGTTGAAATTTCTAAAATATCCGGCCAACATTTTGAAAACTCTGTGTGGGGTAACGTTTTATGTTTTTGGGTACGGGAAAACCGATTTTGAGAGTTATAAAGTCGTAGCGCGTCGGAATCACGTTTTTGGATCAAAATTTTGAAAATTCAGTGTGGAGTATCATTTTATATGATTTTGGTACGGGAAAACCGATTTTGAAGTCGTAGCTCATCGGGGTCACGTTTTTTAGTCAAATTTTTTTTAAATACAGTGTGGGGTAACGTTTTATATGTTTTTGGGTACGGGAAAACCGATTTTTACAGTTAAAAAGTCGTAGCGCGTCGGGATCACGTTTTCGGATCAAAATTTTGAATATTCAGTGGGGGTACCGTTTTATATGTTTTTGGATACGGGAAAACCCATTTTGACAGTTAAAAACACGTAGCACGTCAGGGTCACGTTTTTTGTCAAAATTTTGAAAATATTGGGTTAACATTTTGAAAATTCTGTGCGAGGTATTGTTTTAGAATATCTTTTTGGGTACAGGAAATCCAATTTTTGGTGTTAAAAGTCGTAGCGCGTCGGGGTCACGTGTGTTCTGTCCAGACGAGCCGAAGTCTCGAAAACGTGTTCCATCTTTTCACTAGTTTTATAAGTAAAGAGTGGTAATTTTAATTTATAAAATATGACCAAAATTGATTCGGTAAATAGTATTTCAAACTGATCAGATAGATCTAGTAAAGAATAGCATAATTTTAATAGTGATAGGGTTTGAATTATAATAGGCTACACTAAGCCTTTTTCATTGTTTGTTATTTATTACCTACCGTAAAAAAAACTGTTGGTTTTGAAAAATACCTACCCGAGTGTAAATTTGCCAAGTTGGTTATTATGGTAGGCTAATAAATGTAAATGCTTTGAAGAAATGTGTGTTGGTTCAGTGTAGGCCTAACCTAAAATTGTTTTAAGGTTTTGATTGAAAATAGGTGTTTTATTTATAATATATAGCAACATACCCAAGTAGCACGCTACGTATATAATACGTAAATATAATGTATCAATGTAAAAGATTGGTATATGTATTAGTTATACATATTATATACGTATTTATATATTAATACATAAATACATTCATAAAGAAAATCAAATTAGTAAAGTTTACAATGAAACGAAAAAATAAACCGGAAATTTTGACCGAAATTACGTATTAAGTAACATATTAATTGACTTTAAAGATTGCAAGAAAAAGATAGCAGCTGTATTTTATTATACTTACTTTACACCTCTTATAATCTGGACTTTACTTGCATTATAATCCACCAGACAATGTTCTGTGACATTGTCAGCAAATGAGCAAATTTGTGAACCCGAAAAGCCACCACAGTTTTTCATTTCAGGTAAGTTGTGAGTTTTATTATAACAATATTAGCATATAATATTGATGTTTAAATAAATACGTTTTAGTGTAATAGTGAAGATTTGTTTTAAAGTAGTTTATAGCGTATTCGTTCTTTTGTACTTTGCTTGTTTTGAATTATATCTAGTAAAGTTTTGGACGACCAAAAAGACAGTTGTAGTTTAACTATTTTACTTCAATAATCGCCATTGGAATAAGTTTATAGTTTAAATTAAGTTATGTTTTATATATATATATATTGTTGTATTAAATTAAATACAAATCGCTATACCGGTAATCTTGTGAATATGGGTTAGACACTTAACCTAAAACCTAGGTCTCTAAGAAGTCATGTTCCTTCGGTCTATCCTAGGTTAACTAGACTCTCCTAGGCCTAGGCTGAAAAAATAAAATAATCCTAAATACAAATCGCTATTATACCGCTAATCGTGTGAATATGGGTTGGGCTTAACCTAAAACCTAGGTCTCTAGTTCATGTTCGTTCAGTCTATCCTAGGCCTAGGCTGAAAAAATAAAATAATCCTAAAATACATAAATACATTACGTTTTAAAACCAGGGACCGCAAGAGTTTATAAAATTATAAGTTAAGGGTCGGCTCTAGCTGTCGGCCATGTTGGTTGACACTCCATAAGACCAATGTTAAATTAAAATCCATATTTTTCCTTTATTTTTGATCTGATAATTATGAACGATATGTCATTTTAAAGCTATGGCCAATACGCATGCAAATGGCTTTTCCAAAATTAAGAAAAACGTTTTGTTTAATATTTATTAACAATTTAAAAAATTAATTTTTAATAATTTTTTATGTTGTCACTATTAGTTATAGCGAAAAAGTACCAAGCCATTTGCATGAAGAATTTCGTCCCCAAGAGTTTGGTATTTTTTTGAAAACGTTATTTGAACAATTGCGGGTTTTAAATGGATTTAGGCTGAGCAATGTCCGTGTAACCTACCGCCGCTATAGGGTGACTTTAAATATTTTTTTACGATGTAACTATTAATTATAGCGAAAAATTATCAAGCCATTCGGATGAAGAATTTTGTCCCCAAGAGTTTGGTATTTTTTTGAAAACGCTATTTGAACAATTTCGGGTTTTAAATGGATTTAGGATGAGCAATGTCCGCGTAACCTACCGCCGCTACGCTGGAGTCGCAGGTTGCTTTCTGTTTTACTAGAGCCGACCCTTAAGAAAGTTTTCTGCCATAAGTTTACTATTCGATCCTAGGCTGATATTTTTGCAGACAACAACGTTGTTTTACATTCTACTGTTAAGTTAAATGTTGAATTCAGTTAATCATACTGTGACTAAATACTATAGGTTAGAACATTTAGGCTATTTTTTAAAATTATTCTTGCATTTCTGTTGCCATAGGCTAGCCTAGGGTCGAATAGTAAACTTCCGCCAGTTTTCTTAGTTAAAATTTGGTTTTCGTTAATTTATGAAAATAGACTGTAGCAATATGTAAAACTTACATGTAGTAACTAAAAAATCGGCTTACATTGAACTAATATAAGAAAATGCAACATGTTGTTGTTCATATTGTTGATATATTTTATTACCTTCTGTGTTTTATGATAGTATAATACATTAGCCACTGCAATTTACCACAGAGATTATCTGCATTATTTGTGTAGACTACAACTCTCATATATGCATGTAAACATATATTGTCAACAACAAAAAAACTACTAATATGAAAAATAACTAACATACCGGTAATTTTAATTGACTTCAAAATTAAATTATTTTTTTAATAAAACTAAATAATTTTGTTTTGTCTCCGCAATAGGTCGTGTGTCACTTGTGTAGGCCTATACAGGATTGAATCTAACTTTTGTCAAATTTTGTGCTTTTGTATGTAAATGTAGTACCTTTATTAGGTAGAGTAGAACCTTTATTAACCGTCACTGTTGGGACTGTGACTATGACTGTGACAGTTAACTGAATAGGTGGATAACAGAAATTATGCATTAAGTGAATATGAAAAAGGAATTTCATTGGTGGTTTTGGGGATAAAACAAACATGAAAACATGTTAAAATGCATAATTCACATTTTATATGTTTAATAAAACCTCCCAACCACTTAACTATACTTTTGAGTACAATCGCTTTCCATTTTCACTACGATGTGCAGACACTTTCCGTAATAACGATGCTTCACAAAATTGTAAGTTGACATCGTTGGACAATGACGTATAATGGAATGTAACTGTTAAAAGAGTGACATATAATCAAGGTTCTACTTGTATTTTAAAAAAAAGTATAAACACGGAAATGGGCTGTATTATCATAACTTTTAAAGTAAGGATTTGGTTTTTTTTCATAAGTCCTATAAAAACTGACCACTCTAAACTAATTCTAGTTTTTTTTAAATCACACAACAACACAGGGTCAACGTTTTTTTTTAGGTTTGGAAAATAACTTGATGACTACCTAATAAATATAAATTTTTAAGTGAACGATAATTGTTTTCAGGTGTTATGCGGCATAAGTACCAAGGCACATTCGACCTGAAGACCTTCGAAAAAAGGACGAACGAGTGGTTTCGCCAAGCTGGCACACAAATTTATGTTAAAACAAAAACTCAAAATGTTTTGTAAAAATCTTCAAATTAAACATGAAATAAAACATTTAATACACATTACTTTCTGCCTGAAACTCTTTTAGATCCCTAAAATATGCTCAAGTAAAGGCCAGAAAATAACTAGTTAGAACCACTGCAAGGGTTTTTGTTTCCTTATAAAATTATTACATTATGCAACATGTTTTTTTCTTCTTTTTTTTCGGAATAAATATTACTAAGTTAAAGTAATTGTAGGATTGTACGTGTAGCTGATTTTGAAAAATACTCCCGAGCCAACGATGTTGTAGGGGTATTTAAAATTGTTTTATAATAGTTTGTCTTTTCTTAGAAATTCATCAAACTTATATTTTTATTGTTTGTATCTATTAATTCTCAAAATAGAATGTGATATAATCTGTGTAGAATATTACAAACATAGCAGTAAATAATTTGTATAAGGTATATACAGTAATAATACAGGGTATCCAACTTTGACTGTCTGAAACTTCACGAGGTTATTTGCCATCTAAAAATAAGCAAATAATACATTTACAACATGTGCCCTATCTCGAATCATTTTCTATCTGTCGGTCTGTATGTGTTTTTTAAAAACTCCTAAATATCTAAGAAACAGGTTAACATAAAATTTTTAAACTTCGTATGAATGTTAATGTAGGTGGTTAACAAATTTCATATAAATCTGAATTTCGAATAGTGTTCCTTTTCAAAATGGCGACTGTTTAAAATATTAAATTTAGATATCTAAAAAAACTGCAAATTTCAGAAAAAAAGACAAAAATTTTGGGCAGTTTAAAGACGAATCTAACGATATATCACTTTTTATCACTGGGTCAAAGGTAACTAAAAAAATTCAAATTAGTGGACAAAAACGGTTTTTTTTTTAGTGGTAAGTAGAGCCATAACCATATTTTTGGCCACTATTTGAAGTTTTTTATCTACCTTTGACCCAACGATAAAAAGTGATAAACCATTAGATTCGTATTTAAGTTCTCCAAAACTTTTGTATCTTATAATTTTTTTAATGAAATTTGTGGTTTTTTAGATATTTGACATTTAATATTTTAAACAGCCGCCATTTTGAAACGGAACATTATACGAAATTCAGATTTCTATGAAATTTGCTTTTTAACTATATCAACATCCATGCTAAGTTTAATGATTTTGTGTTTACTCGCTTTTGATGTACCGGTATTTAGGATTTTATAAAAACATATTCAGACCGACTACAGAAAACTGTTTGAGATTGAACACATGTTATATTGTATTATTTGCTTGTTTTTAGCTGACAAATAACCCCTTGAAGTTTCCGGCAGTCAAAATTGAGCACCATGTACATAACGTATTTTTAAAGTATCCACAAATACATTTAATATCTGTATTTTATATATTACTTTACTCATTTTATACATATTTAATATGTAAAACTTTATACATATTTTATTATGTTCGTATAGGATATGTATACAAAACATATTAGTATACGTTATATGTTTTTATCCATATTTTTGGGGGACATTTATTACATATATTATTTCTCAAGGCCATTATTTTGTCGGTACGCCATAACTTCCTTAATACATCATCAAATTACATGAATGAGGCATCATTTTAAAGCTTTCCTTAACCGCTACACCGGAAAAATATATAAAATACAATTATACGGAAAAATACAAAAAAAAGAAATAAAAATCTGAAAGTAACAGTGATGTAAGATCAAATAAGTTGTAGGGATATTTTCCTGGCGTTGGCAACACTGATGATAACAATACCCAGCTGGAGAGCTGCCGTTACGCCACTACATTGCTATTTTTAATTAATTGTAAGCGTGGTTAGAATGCGAATGTTTCGCACGGGTTAGCTAGTATGTATATAATACGTATTATTTACTTTCATATACATATTATATACTACATTTATACTTTGGTTGAAAGTATTTAATACATATTATATACATATTTGTGCTGCCTGGGTATGTTTGAATATAATACAGTCAATTTTTTCCATTGTGTTTGTTTTTGTTTTACTAACCAAACCTACAAAAGTTGTTGGTTGTGAAAATAATTAACTGATTCTAAATTTGCTAAGTTATTGCTAAGACAAATAATTATAAATGCATTCAACAAACAGGTGTTGGCTTTTTCATCAAAAATCAGCTTTGTTTTATGTTTTATTGGAGAGCAAACCCACCCATTTTGACTATTTTCAACAATTAAAATCAATATTTTTCAAAATAATTTCTTAGAGTACCTCTATATATAGTTGTATGAAGGTACCCTGAAAGTTAGGTCTGTAGCCATCACAGTGGCACAACGAGGATTTGGCTTTGAGGGGGACTAAATTCAGGTCAGAGTAGGCCTATATATATTATACACCTGATGATGGACTGATAAGTCCGAAATTGCAATTTTTTTTTTAGATAGAGAAAAACAGAAAAGGATCATTGACGTGAGTAGAAAATCACTTATAATTAATATTATATATATATATTCAATAAAATCTAAATGGATGGAAGTTCTTTAACTTATCACAAATTCTGAAACATATATTTTTTTTTAAGGGAATGGTGACGGGCTTGAGTTAGACAGTAGTGCAAAATATAAACATTCTTTCCGCAAGATCATCCCGCACTGACCTTGAATGACGGTCTAGCCAGTACTCCAGCGTACTGCCTTATTAGGACCATGTTATTTATACGAGCGCCGCGTTAAGGGTCTGCTGCAGTGGCGGCCTCCTTGGATTTTTATCCCATAAGAGCAATGTTTAAAATCTTTAAAACCATTTATTTAGTTTATTTTATATCGTAAAATTGTTTGCAAGGTCACATTTTAACCGCAGTCACAATACGCATCCGTTTAGTGTTTCACATTTATTAAATCCCATTCATATGCCACACAATTGAAATTTTTTAAGTACCGTATCAAGTTTAATTTTTTTCCTTACACAATAAAAAATGTTGAATTAAAAAAAAGTGAATCGCAAGCCGGATCCACAACTTTATAAAGAATATTCAGTTTTTTTCAGCACTCAATTACAAAAGATGATTTGTAAAATGAATTTAAACGAGGCAATGTCAAAGCGTTCAGCTGCAAGAAATTGCACTGTTTAGATACGGCTGAAGAGGGAGGCGCTGAAGTCGCCGGTTGCTTTCTCTTTTACTGGAGCAGATCCTTAACATAGGTTAGTTGGGTAAATGGAACTATAGTTCATTTCAACTCAGCGTGAGGCAGAACCAAATGACCGTAATAAAACCCTTACCCTTAGGCCTATTGTGCGACATCAGGGATGGGCACTTGTCGTCTGCCTTTGTATTAGAGTTATTGCTGTTTGTCCCAGTGTCATTATGCAAACTTTTTTAATTGAAAGAAAAACTTAAAACAAAATATATCACTCGCTGTGTTTTGATCGCGTGATTATTTTTATACCAAATATGAAGGAAATCGGTTGATTTTGGGGAAGGCAAAGTAAATAGTTAAATCCTATGTGTTTTCAAATATTTTTTATCATCATGAATACGGAAATAAATTTACATTGAATAATGATGTTGAGTTTTATAAAAACCTCTTACTTACTACTGTACACAATAATCATCACATTATAGTGGCCTGCCAGTTTTTTTGTTAATTAAATGCAGTATTAAAATATAGACAAAAGTAAAACTATTAAATAACTGTTCTATACACATCGAGCATAAAATACAATTAAAATTAAATACATCTTAATATTATAGACAAACAGAGCATGGGCTACACGAAAATATAAAATGTATTTCCGTATTCATGATGATAAAAAATATTTGAAAACACATAGGATTTAATTATTTACTTTTATTTCCCCAAAATCGACCGATTTCCTTCATATTTGGTATAAAAATAATCACGCGATCAAAACACAACGAGTGATATATTTTGTTTTAAGTTTTTCTTTCAATTAAAAAAGTTTGCATAATGACACGGGGACAAACAGCAATAACTCTAATACAAAGGCAGACGACAAGTGCCCATCCCCGATGTCGCACAATAGGCCTAAGGGTAAGGGTTTTATTACGGTCATTTGGTTTTGCCTCACGCTGAGGTGAAATGAACTATACCTTGGGTCATGTTATACGAGCCCTATCTGGCGAATCTGCATTGACCGGGCGCTTAGCGTTGCCAACGCAGACGATGCGGCACTATCAACGCCGAAGCAAGTTACACGGAGCGCTGTCAACGCACACTCACAGCGCAGCTACCAGAGAGGACACAGTAGTCAAAAGTATCAACTTTGTCCTGGTTCTAGTAGTTATTCTTTATTTCAAAGTGATTATTGTGTACTTCAAAATGGCAAAATGTTTGACACGGAATCATTTATTTACACTATCGAAGAGCAGCCACCTCTAAATGACGTTAATTCAAAGGATTATAGCAATAAAAAATTGAAACCATCCTGATAAAGCTACGGCTACACACGAGCCGAGCTTAGCGTAATTTTCCAGTGGTATTCTCTCTACGTATTTAAACGGGAGTGGCTATATCTACACGAGCCGAGTGGACCCGCACGGAGCCTGTGCAGGTATACCGGACAGCCAACACACACGCTCAGGTGAGCACACCTGTGCAGGTAAAAAGAATTGAATTTCGATTCTTCTCCGGTCGCCTGTGCAGGTCGTTTTACTTGTGCAGGTTTGCCTGAAGTGGTTGGCACACACGCTCCGGTTTACCTGTACAGGTCACCTGTACAGGTAGCCTATACCTCTCCGGTCTACCGTAACGTGTATGGCTGGCCTAATGTGGCAAACTTAGCCGAGCAGCTTCCTGCATAGGTTTTTCGTTTTTTCTCAACGGCTGGCACTTTTCTCTTGACTAATATTTGTATATCACCAGCCCTGTTCCTTACAATGTCCACTGTCCACTCACGTTATTATTATTGAAAGATAATACAATGATTAAATCAATTACATACAATTACAATAAAACAATGTTAACGGGAATATTAAAAGAATATTGTAACTATAGGAATATAAATCATATTTTATTATAGAAATTAATGTTAATGTTGACCCATTGTTCATTTTTGTAATTAGAAAACAACTCTTTACACAAAGCCGACTTCTGATTTAAACTTTGAGCAATAGGTTCTCTTGCAACCTAAAAAGAAATGGCGTTGTTGTCTACTTACACTTAATTAAATATATTTGAAGTAGAGGTTTTATTCTTCTAAACTCTACGTCTAAAACCTACAAAACTGGATTCGGTTTTACACATACATATATATACATTCTACGCATTATTTTTGATATTTTTGCATTAAACTTCATAAATTATGTATTTTTGGTTCTATTTGATTTCATAATTTTTAACTTTAAGAACTTATTTCTTGAAATTTTGTATATTTAATTTGAATGAAAACTGTACCATTTATGCATCTCTTTATTATCTACTAGCTGAATAACCGTGCTTCGCTACAGGGAATTTTTTGTTGCATCACCATGATTTATAATTAATTGGCATAGTATTCTCTCATTTTCTTTCATCTATTATTATTAAAGTGAATTATAACATTTATATTCAATTACTTTGGTATTTATTGTTCACTGGTTGCCCGTAAATTGTCTTCGTCATGGTATGTGTGCTAAATAAATTAAATAAATAAAAAATTCAGAGTGAAGAGCGTCTTTTTTTCAACCGCTAAATCTACAGACTGGTAAATCACAGTCTTAGCTTGATATTTGCAGCGTCTTTAATTGCGAATGCATAGATCGGGTTAGTTTTGATTAGGTTACATCTTAAATATTTTCTTAAAGTTAATAAGTTCCAAATTTCAGCTCTCTAGCTTTAAGGAAAGAATACAAATTATTAATTGTTTTTAGGGTTTGTTATTACATTTTCAACCATTAGCTGCACGTAACGAAATGTACAACTGGTTTACTTTTTATGTTTATCGTGTAAGAAATAAATGTACAAAATTTCAGCTCTCTAGTTTTAAGGAATGTATGAATATTAATAATTATTGTTTTTATGGGTTGTTAACACATTTTCACACCTAGCAGCAAGTAACAAAATGTAAAAGTCATTTACTTTTCATAAAATTTCAGCTCTCTAGTTTTAAGGAATGTATGAATAATGTATTCATATGTGTTTTGTAAGAAATATATGTAAAAAATTTCAGCTTTAAGGAAAGTAAACAAACAACATATATTGTTTTAGGGGATGTTTCAACCCTTAAAGGTCAAATATTTTAAAATCCTATTTTAGAGCGCCTATAGCGCCTATGAGCAATATGTGAACCAAATATTTCACGTTTCTTAACGGTATTAAATTAATATTTATAGTTATAGGGGTTGTTACTAAATGTTCACACCTTAGCAGAACTTGATAAAATGGTAAAACTGCTTTATTTTTTATATTTATCTTCTAAGAAATAAATGTATAAAATTTCAGCTTTCTTGCTTTAAGGAAAGTATAACAAACAATGTTTATTGTTTTATGGGTTGTTTAAACCCTTAAAGGCCAAATATTTAAAAAATACTTTCTAAGTTCGCCTCTAGCCCCTATTGAGCAATATGTGTACCAAATTTCACGTTCCTAGGCGGTATTCAATTAATAATTACAGTTTTAGGGGTTGTTAATGCATTTTCACCTATTAGCAGAACGTTACAAAATGTAAAACTGGTTTACTTTTTATATCTATCGTGTAAGAAATAAACTTAAAACATTTTTGTTTTCTAGCTTTAAGGAAATTATAACATACAATACTTATTTTGTTATTGGTTGTTTCAACTCATAAAGACCAAATATTTTAAAATCGTTACTTAGTTTGCCTTTAGGTCCTATGAAAAATATGTGTACCAAATTTCACGTTCCTAGGAGATAGGGTTTTTGAGATATATAACAAACAATATTTATTGTTTTAAGGATTGTTTCAACCCTTAAAGGCCAATTATTTTAAAATGCTTTCTTAGTGCGCCTCTAGTGCCTATGAGCAATATGTGTACCAAATTTCAAGTTCCTAGGTGGTAAGGTTTTTGAAATATATAACAAACAATATGTTCGGACATTTGCCATCATTTGTGTGTTAAATAATCAAACACGACGTTTCGCGAATAATATAATAAAATTCAACATCCATCATTAACAAACAATAACTTCAAACAAAGAAACAATACGTATTGTTTTAGGGGTTGTTTCAACCCTTGCAGGCCAAATATTTTAAAATCATTTCCCCCGTGGCAAATACATGTACCAAATTTCACATGAGTGAGTGAGGGCTTTGCCTTTTATATGTATAGATTTGTTTGTTCATAATATGACATACAGTTGTCTTGTAATTATTCAATACCTTGTCAAGAATAAACTTTTGACACTATTTTCAACTAGAAATTATCAGTTAGTATATTATACAGGGTGGCTGCTAACCCCCCACCCAGCAATTGAAAAACAATTGATTATTAATTCCTAACTTTAAGTGAGAAACTCTTTAGGAATATCAATTTAATAGTAATCAAATAATTAATTCCTAACTTTAAGTGAGAAACCCTTAAAAATAATTAATAATCAATTGTTTTCTTCTTTTGTTTAAGAAAAAGAAGAAAACATTAAAAATCATTCAAAAGTTAATTTAAAAACTATAATAAATATTATTTAATAATCAAATAATTAATTCCTAACTTTAAGTGAGAATCCCTTAAAAATAATTAATAATCAATTGTTTTCTTCTTTTGTTTAAGAAAAAGAAGAAAACATTAAACAATCATTCAAAAGTGAATTTAAAAACCATAATTATTTTTTATCATATAAATATAAAATACAAAAAAAAAAATATTTCATTATTAATTTTCCAATAATTTATTCCCCAA
>JAGFPH010000481.1:190371-217447 GCA_018207615.1 Philaenus spumarius
CTTGCTTGAATCGTAGGTTAGCTATTTGATTGTAAAATAACAAGGCCAGTAGGTTCATTTTATGAAGGGTTAGTTTATTTTTTTATTTAAATGGACATACTCGTATTATTATTGAGCATTCTTTTAATTTGAAATATCATGTAGCCTTCATTTTATCACACTTATACATACATTTAAAATTTCAACATCTAATATCAATTAGAAGTTAATTATATTATTTTATAAATAGGACTTACAGAGCCAGTCAAGAAAACACATTTTCGAAATCAAATCCAAAACTACATATCAAGAGCAGAAAAATTAAAAAAACTAATAGAGGAGAAGAAAGCGCTTGGCAATTACCACGAACAAATAATTATAGAAAACAACTCTACAGGTCACAGCTACAAGAGTGTTTTTGGCAGATTTTTGGACAGCGATGTAAGTGTGGTTGAAGTTGAAGATCCGTACATTAGAAGCTTTCACCAGGTAAACATAAACAATATTTCTTGAATAGAGAACAAGGCAAAACTCTTTTAAGCTTATAATTGTTTTTTTTTCGATGGAGGTTATTGCATTAGGCACCATCAGAAAGCACACTTCTCTGGTGTGTGGGACTACCGGTTCATCTGGTAAACCCACTAAACCCTAACCTTCATTCTGTACCTATACCCTGGAACCGCTGGTAAGTATAACTCCAAGGTGGTACTGGGTCAAAGTCACAAAATGTGACAAATTAAAAAAAAAAAATTTTTAATTAAGTATTTGATTTTATATAAATATATAGCATATTAGGTAAATAACATGTTCAGGAACCTTATCTCATATGTAGCTCAGCTGAATTTTATGAATCTCTATTTTTTATGGACTTTAAGTGTACGAAAGCATCAATGGACACAAATCGGTCACGCTTGCTAAATCGGCAAAATATTACTTTGAAATTAGCTTAAAAATATAATAAATAATATCTACATACCCAATAACATTCAGTTAATAATTCTGTATAGAAATTATACAATCAGATTTTGAATGAAACATTTATACTGCCGATTTCGTATATGTGGCCGTGACCATCCGGTAGCGATCGTGACCGCGTTGTAGCAATCGTAACCGTGCGGTAGCGATCGGGGCCTTTTTGATAATGATTTAAATTTGTGATTACAAAATGCTGGAAGATAAGTAAAATAATCATTTTGATAACTAGGCCTAAAACAAACAATGGTTGGGGTAAGCAGCTTTTAATGCCGAAATAAACAAAGCAAAGGAAAAATCATAACAAAGTACTGATTGGCTATAATAATTTAATATTAAAAGCAAAGTAACTTCTTGAATTAATATGTATAACAGCACAATCTTTAATAACAAAATCTTTAATAATTCTAGATAAAACATAAACAAAGGATATAATTACTAAAAGTGGTAAAAATGTACAAATCGGTCACGTAATACACAACATAAAATACATAAACAATTACGATACACTCGTACTATTTCTTTACAGTCCACTGACTGACATGACAGGAGTTACATCTAAACAAGTATGACACTGCACTGCAGTCTGCGCTGACTCATCTGGCAGCCAGCGGACCGGGTGAGTCCAAGTTGAATGTAGAGGGGAGGGAGCTGCTACCACATTGAGAGGGCGTAGTGGCATTTACGACTATAGAGCATATTATGCTTTACTAATTGCGTATAAATTCTTTGGCACTCATTATCATTGAGATCACGACTCAAAGATTAGGTGCTTTTTAACTATCTGAAAATGGCTGTTATTTTCATGCTGCTCGTTTCAAACTTACAATAAATATATTTTTTTTTACTTAAAATATAAATTTTAATTTCTTCCTTCAAAATTTGGCGCTCCAGGCACTTGCCTATTGGCAAATACGGCCCTGTCTGCATCATCTAAGTCGGAGTCTCCGTATTGGAAGGCTGCACTACTTGATTTTCCCATTCAATTGAGGTACTATTCTGTCAATTGAGTAAGCATCTGTGTCAAGAAATAGTTCACCTCACCATGCCTTCTCCCATAACATTCACTAAGGTTTCGGCTAACCTTCTCGTCCATTTACCTCCATCTTTGGAATTCCACCTTTCTTGCCAGTCACTCTTGGTATTGTTAGGGGTGAAAAATGAAGCCCTTTTTGTCCGGGTTCAAAACATGAATAGGACTATTCGTTCAGGTTGGTTGGGTTAAATCCAATGAATGATTAATGCACTCGGTGGTTTACTGGTAACAAAACTTTACTCGCTCAGAATCATTTACAATTTACTATATGAACTATCTTGTATCACTATTGACACCCTGCTACTGACTTTTGGCTCAAAAGACAGACCACTCTGGATATCAGTTCTTTGTTATAACACATAAAGCGTGGCATGTACCATTGTTAAAAGACCCAAATGTGGTGGTGTAGAATACTACTGTGATCTATTTGCTCACCTTATCCATACGCTGGTAGAGAACCCTATAGACCTTGACCAGAGTCTCCCGAATAGCTCCGTGTCCCGAAGAATGCCCCGTTGTTCAATGTCTGACCCTCATCGATACGCAGCGATCTGTTCGAGACCCTCGGTCCCTATCTCGGCACTAGCCTAGACCACCTGACACTGGTCAGGATCAACCTTATATAGTAGAACTTCCGGGTGTTCAAACGGCCTACATATTGCGTGTTTTCGTAACGTCAGGTATTACTAAAATTTCCTGTAGTATGTCGTAACCACACTTCCCATTTCCGCTTTCTGTCTTTTTGTACCAAGAATCTTACATTGAACATTATTTAATCACTACTACATTATATCTGACCTACAATTAACCTAACCATTCCCAAATTATTCCTAACACTATTTTTCCTCGTTTGTTTCTGTGACAGACATGTCACAATATTCACATCTGATCTTTGCTGAAACATGTCCTGCCTCTCTTAAGCCAGCAGATCTTTTAAACATCTATTAATTACAGTCATTCTACTAACAAAGCAGTAATAAAATAAAGACATTAACATGTTTCATCATTTTGCATTATATTAAATAAATATCTACTACCAAGTCTACTTTGTATCTGTTTTTTTTTGTGTTTTTATTCCTTGTTTGTCCCATTTCATTCTTATTTGCTTACTAATTAATTAGTAGTTTGAATATAAAGTTTTTATATCAGCCAAATGTAATCGTAGACTATACTTAACAAATTAAATACTTGATAACATATTGTAAAATAAATGTTTGTTTTTTTCACAATTTAACTTAAAATTATTTATCCAGTTAAGATAAAACTTTTACTTCATACAATTTTTGCAGTGCCAAAATTTACTACGGCTTTGTGAACTTTTAGTAAAATCTTGTGAGAAACTGAAGAATATAAAATTACTAACATCCGAAGACAGGTCATCAGACCAGAGCCTGTGGTTTGAACAACTCAAATCAGGTCTGAACTCAAGGTTCAATGTTGTATTGACAATACAATATTCTCCTACTCTTCATGACAGACAGATTACGTAAGTTGTGTAATCAGACTATGAAGTCATTGTTAAGACCAGATTTGTGTACTTTAATATTTTTTTTATATAAAATGTGCACTTTGCAACATTATGCATCACAAAAAAATGTATTTATTTTATATTATAAAAATTATAAAATGAAACTATGAAGATGAATTTTATTTAATTCATGTGGGTCCTTGAATGCTGCAAGAGTACTTATGTGAGAATAGCAGGCGTCAAATAAGAAATCATAGCAGCTGATTAAAACTTTTTAATACAACATAATAATATTAATTACAAACACAATCATACAGAAATAAATTTTTAATATCAAAATAGCAGACAAATGTGAAAAAAATAATATGGAAATAAAGAATAAATTTGGAATACTCCCAATTAGTTGAATGTTAGTTCATAACGTCTATTCTGCACACACTTCAAACCTTTATTAATAACAGAAAATCACTGTTCATACGCTAATGTCCTATTGCGACGCAACTGTTTATGTTCGACAAGACGTTAAAATTACATTTCAGTTGTTTTATCTGTTACTTATAGTACACATTTTTATGGAGTAATGTGCAGCACTTCGCAAATGGAGTCTGGCATGTCACGTACTCAGTGCTATAAACTCATTAACATCCTCCCATACCAAATCGGCTCACTTTCTTTTTCTATATTCTCAAACCTTTATGCATCTGCGCCTGTTCCATGTCTGTCTTTGTCAATATACGTCGCCACCTGCGATTCAAGTCGACATTTTTCGTAGTAGAATCATATTTACGCGCATTAAAAATGAATCACATTATGTTGTGTGCTTTACAATGTGATTTAAATATTTGAATGCAAAATTTAATATTTAATTTTCTATTCATGAAAACACAAATGTTCCAACATTCATAGTACTTAAAACTATTAAAGGTTCCAGCAAAAAAACTTTGGTACTTAAAAAAAAATACAGCTACCTCAGGTAACTGCTTAACCCTACAGATGTTTGACTGTTTGGCCTAGGTCTCACACTACTCAATTGACAACTCTACCTTGTATTGAATATTTCACCCACTAAAAATCATCCAATCGTAATAAAACAAAAACCATTGGCGAGGAAGTGATTTAAACTTAAATTTTTGTATTTACAAATTTTTCTAAAATGTATATTTACATACGTAATCATCGTTTTAAAATTGTAGTTTTCTGAAAACCTAATGTTGCCCGAATAAAACCCAAAGAAATGTCTCAACATTGTCACTTCTATCAAGCTCAATGCCTTTCGACAGAAATAGTTTGACAATAATATAAAGATACCATTGGATTCATCAAGATTTAAACTTTCTAAAAGTGCCTTCCAATCAGACGTCACTCTTAGAGTTTCGTAAATATAAAGGTTTTTGTAAACCCTTGCAATTGGACAGTTTTCAACCAATGAAACAGCACATTTTACAATCAAGATACCACTTACAATTGGTTGTATTTCTATTTATATCTTGATATAGTTGTGTAGGGAACACTTCGATCTTTCGTTTGGTGTAAAGTAAACTAGATTTTACTGGTTAGATGTTATTCATACATCAGTGGGAAATACAGATTTTCGTAGAATTCAAACCCCCGCTTGAGAACGCAAAGCAAGTCTGTTCCCACACTGATCCCAACGATCATTTTGTACTCATTTTATCCGCACTAACTTTGGACAGTTTATTCTAATTTTGTTTAACAGGTAATACAATGTGAAATAGTTTACAAAATGAGAATTTACAAGTATTCAGATAAATTCTATGATTTATTCTCTACACTTTGTTATAATAATATTACATTATTGCTCAAATTATATATTCCTAAGGTAGGCCTACTATTCAAACTATGACTAATTTTTTTATCAGTTTTGTAGTAGGAACATAAAAACTGGTGGTTTCAAAAAAATTCACTAATTATATGTAAATAATTCATAATTTTGTTTAACACAGCACAAGTTTACATTGCACGTCTCCCTGTTGATATCATCACAGACTAGAGCTACCAACCTAAGCACATAGTCACTGTTTGAAACTGTGAGTCTAAACGGAAAACACTAGACACCAATAGTTGAATAATTTAAATATGTACAAACTAAAATAGCAGTAAATGAAAATAAATATTTAAAGTTAATCTAAGAGTTATTTTCACTAAGAAAATTAGTTAACTTTTGGCCATGCATGTAACAATCTGTGGCGAACACTGCAACAGCCCAATGAAGATTTTTTAATTGATACATCACATGACCATAAAATTTAATAAAAGGAAAAATTAGTTTTAAAAATTAACGGCTTTAGCCGTTTTACCTGATTGTACATACAGTCATAATATAAATTTAAAATGTTACATTAAAGTTTTAACACCAACTACAAAATAAAAAGATTTATAACTTGTAATACTAATTCACAAAATTTAAAATGGCCTTATTTTATGACACCTTGTATCACTGAAACAATCCCTTGATATACTATATTGAATTACCACAAACCATGTTTGGTTCTCTAAATGAATGTAAACAAAGTTTGTGTGCATGAAACTTTTTTAGCCTACTTATATGTTTGACCAGATTTGAGCAATTAAAAAATTACTCTGTAAAATTTCAAATGGATATTTCGTTAGTTTGTTCTTATATTTTGAACATGTTTGTCTTTTAGATTAAATAACGGATGGATTATAAAGATTGGACGAGGTTTGGATTACTTCAAAGCGCCGGACAACAAGTTGATGCTTGGTGTTTATGATTTGGACTTGCGTCCATGCCATGAAACGACAGTAGATATATTCCATAAACAAGATGTCCGCCAGTCTTATGGCTGATGAACGAGGTGTATTCCTGAAAACTATTTAAAGTGCCTGTGAAAGTTTTATCAAAACTTCCATTTTCAAAAAGACATTAAATTTATATTAAACCACAAGTCTTTAAACTAGTTACTATAAGTTGTACATGTATTTTTTTGCAAAACAATGTTTTAATATATATCTTATATTAAGTACCAGATGAGTATTGTTTGCAATTAACTACAGTGAATTCCTTCATATGTCATGGTTTTTCTTTTTCAGTCCAATTGTTTCCTAAGCAATGAAGGACTGAATGTATGGTATTTTTATGTGTTGGAACTCGGAATTTGGATGTACGGAGGCAAAAGTTGCATGTATCAATCAGATGACAGATAAAGATTGTGCTGTCATTAAGGTTTAATGAAACAATATTAGTTATGGTTCCTGTACCTAACATAGGCGTAACCAGGAGGGGGATTTTGGGGGTTATAACCAACCCCATTGTAAAAAATATTTTGCTCTTAAGAGTAACTTGTTTTCAACACCTATGCAAAAGTCAAACTACAATAAGTAGAGCATCAGGCATACTATTGAAATTCGTAACAAATTCACGTGAGCTAATCACAGCGTACGTGGGAGGAGCTTACGTAGTAGGATGCTGTGGTTGTATTGAAACTTGTCGGTCGGGGCTTGGATTTTATATTTATACTGACGTAACGGTGATTATTTATGTTTTCGCCAAATACTTTTTACATGTAAAAAGTTTGGTTCCTTCTATAGGCCATGCTTAATTTTCTATTTAAAATGTAGATTCTCGTATTTAATTTTCTTATGCCGTCTTCCGTTGAATTTATAACTGGCTCGGCCTACTGAAGTCTTGATTTAAAATGGTAATCTTCGTCAAATGGTTTCATATTGGGTTGATATTTTAATTTTAGTGGATGAATATATTAATTTTGAAACGTTTTGATGTGGAAACTATAGGTCGAAAAGTTCAGGGAAGTATTTTTAATTAAATGCAATAGGTCCGAAAGTCATGATTTGCCGTGGTTTACAGCTTGTTCAGCGTTGCGAATAATTGCTACTAGGTAGCGGGTGTATCAATCGTCTTGATCGAATGAATGACAGAAATCTTCCCGCTCTCATACTTATTTACATTTTGGTTGAATTATTTGAAACTATGATACTTTTATTAACCGATAGTATAGACATTACCTTTAAGTGTTCTAAAATGAAATAAAACATGTTTTCTTCACTTTAGCTTTAATTAAAGCATGTGTTTTTATTAGCAGTAGGGTTTTATACAAAAAAAATACTGTATGTAATTTTATTAAAATATACTTTTATCAAATACAAGTATTTTTGTTGTCCGTTTTAATTTTGTAAACCCTTATTAGTGAATTTCCATAGGAAAAATGAGCTATTGCAGTGGCCCTTATGGTAAGACACAAGGTCGGGAGTAACAAATGAGCACCGATCATGGTCCCCAGAACACGTTTTAGTGTGTCATTAAAAATCATATATATGTATGCGCACTCTAGCAGCCGCATTTTAAGTCCGATTTGGTTCAAATTTGGTACACATGATGGTTGTCTACGTCGCTCGGACCAGTTTGTTAGCCAAAAAAATCCAACAATCGGAAGCATGTTTTTTGACCGAACGTAACTATTATGAGATTTTTCCTACAAGAATGAATTTGTTTTTGAGTTTTTTCTACAAAAATAAGTGTAGGATGTTATTCTGCACATTTTGCTTTTTTATGCGATCTTATAGCTCGCTTGGTTCCCCCAAAATCGATCAAAACGTAAAATATCATAGAAGTACCCGGTTCAAAGCCATGTGGTGGATTCTACCATGGGGTTGGCGTGCGAAACATGCAATGCATTGTGTATTGAAGATACTCCCAACATGCGGAATGGCGTGCTAAGTTAGGTTTAGCAACAGCAATCAAGGTTTTTCACTACAGCAGCACAACTACTGTATACATTTAAAAATAACTTATGTGTAATAATTGCTTTGTTCAACCCGGCATCCTATACCAACACAGTAAAAATAGTATTAGTAGTGTAGTAATATTGTCTGTACATTTGCTGTCATTATCTTTAACTCAGCTGTTATTCTTCACCGATTGTTTTGAAAATTGTTGTTTTTGTTTAATAGGGAATTTAAAAGGGCTACAAAAAACGTCTTGACATTTTTTTATAAAATGTACTTTTTTTTAGTAATTTAGGTTTGAAATTTTCAAACAGCAGCCATTTTGAAAGGTATGATTGGATAGAATCGATTATGTTTCTTAAGGTGTATCATTGTTAGGTTAAACTTAAAGCGAAGTTTGAACTCAATCAGTAAAACCATCCTCTAGATATAAATTATTTTGTTAAAAATACAAAATGGAAAATATCTTTAAAACAAAGCGTTTTTGGAAAAATATTTATTCTAGATTTTCTCTTTATTTTGGCCCATAGAACCATTTCCTGAAGTTTGTCAGGTTTCGCATGAAACAATCTGCGAGCCATGTACGTTTAGGCTGTTTCATGGAAATTGGATTGGTAGGTTACAAGTTTTATAGATTATATTACATGCAGTGATCATACAAATACTATTAATTTTCAACATATTTTAAACAATTAATGTTTTCTATATTAATAGTATCCAAATCACTTTGATTATGTAATCATAAATGTTTCAACAAGAAGTCGAATGATGGAGTAAACAAGGTAATATTTGATTATATTTATGTCTAATCAGTGGTTAAGTTATATGATTTGAAGATTTTTGTTAGTGAACATTTTTAAATCATAAAATACTTTATAATACCCGACTGTATACATTCCGAAAAAAAGTAAACATTCTATCAAAAACAGACATTTACACACAAAAATAAACGGCCACATTATAAAATATCTTTCCGCTTTTGTTTTTGTGCCAAATTGCTGACACATTTACTTTTACAAGAACATATCGTCAGACATCTCTAGTACATTCTGTAATAATACAGGAAAATACTGAATGTCAAATGAAGAAAACAGTAAAATTTGGCATTCACAAACACAAGTTTTTCTTTGCATAAAGGATATAATGATAATGGCACAGAATTGAATGCATTTATATCAGATTATTTCTCAAAGGTGTTTTTTGTCGCTAAGCAATAATTCCCTTAATTCTTCATCAAAATTAGTTATTCAAGCATCATTTTAAAGCTTATGTTCCCCACTATTGACAAATAATAGATAAACAGCTTAAAATTCATGTTTTCTTTAAAAAAAATGTATTATACTTCATATGGTTCCTAATGAAAGGCAAAAACTATTAACAATCTGTTTAACTAACATGACAGCTGTTATTTAAATGTTTTAGATTTCATATATGCAAGTGCAAGTTTAATCAATCAAATTAAACCAACATAAATAAATAAACGTAATTTATTTAATTAAATCAGGTAAGTAATTAATATTAAGTGCAAAATATTCGCACGGGTCGGCTAGTCATGAGTAATTACTTAACCCTAGAGTAGTATCATGCTTTTTGCAACACCATTGGTGTCATAGGTCTGTGAGATCTATTTACATGTTTAAAAAAAATAATAGTTCTGTAAATATCACCAATCTTTAATAAAATGACATACATCGTAAATATGGTTCTTCTCCTACATGTTCAGATAGGCTATATGACGGAGATACATTGTCAATTATGATTTAAAATTCAAACACTTTTACTTTACAAATTTCAAAACTAATGCTACTATTTAATTTTTTTATGTGGAAAAAGAGTAAACTTGGTAAAAAAAGTAGTTATGAAGACAAGAGTCAAATCTGTAACCCAAATAAAAAAATGTATACAATTGTTTCGCATGGACACTTTTTAAAAATTCTTAAAATTTGTGTGTGGTGTCTTCAATGTAGGAGTCCGATTTGTTTAATTTATCATAGATAACATAATCTGAAAATCACGAGCAGACAGCATCAGGCAGACTGACAAGAAATAGGAAGGTACTGAATTACTCAGCCCTCCCTCTCTAGTGAACAATGAGTGACACGCTAACAAGTGAATTGGACTCTCAGACCGATGACACTACTGTAGGGTTAAGCTTGCTCAAGGGAACTGCCTATTTTATAGCCAGTACACAAAAGTCTGGTATAACCACTAAGAATTGATTTGAAACAAGTATTGAACCTTTCATATCAAGACCATTTTCAACTTAGGGCCAATGCAAGGAACTAAAAATACTAACACATTTACAGTTTTTTTATATATTTTATTTTACTATGTACATGTAAAAAATGTCTGCAAGCATACACCTAAAAGTTTAAAAAAGTAAATATTCACAAGTAGCTAGTGTATTTATTTTACATTAGAATCTCAAATAAAATTCTAATTAATTGTTATACACAATTCAAAAGGAACATACAGAATAAAAGCTAAACAAATTTGATATATTTTGTAGACAGAATTAGAAGGTGAATTGTTATAAAGGTAGGTTGTTTTGTTAACAAAAGGAAAAGTACAAAAATAAACTTACTCAATGGTGGCATTTTACAATGTTACACGAGAGATACAAACCTGCAGAAACCTGACAACTTTAGTGTACAAAATATACATAATATTTACAAAGTTATACAAATTATTAAATTTAATAGGTTGAGTTAATTACAGTCAGAAGTTTTGAAATGATAGTTGTTTTTTTAGATGTTTTTTACTTCACTGACCCATTAAAATTCTGGAAGATAATCAAGTAATTTTTCTTAAAAAAATACAGGAATATATTTTTATTTTGAGCTGACAATGACAAAGAATATGTACAGATTGGAAATTAGGAATTGGCTTGAAGAGCATTCTTTTTAGAAGTTTCCTCTTACTATTTTCAAAAACATTGTCTTTTGAGAATGACGATCAGCCAATTATTTAGCATACAAAAGTCAATATCTTCAATATTTTGAAGATGACATTGGTTTCCAATCTGTAGAAGTGCTTAGTCAAAACAACTTAAACATCAAGATAACCAATCATTTGTTCTCCTATAGCTAGCCTCACTACAAGGAGGCTACTTATAGCAGAAGGTTAATTAGATGTCTTGATTTATATCTTATTGTCATTACTAAACTATTATTTGCAGTGTAATAACTACTACTTGTACTTAACTATAACCAAGACTGTGCCTTAAAAGTAACACTGGAGTGGTCGCACCATCTAAATAGCCCATAGGGGTAGAGTTTTTTTTAATCTGAAATTTGGAAACGCGCATAAACTTGATCGGGCATCTACCTTTCCATAACTATCAGTTGAGAGGCAGCCCAGAAAGGGAAACAGTGTAGGCCTATTTTTAGCAGAATTTTATTTTGTAGTCCATGTGACTGCTAGTGTGAATGTTTGGTTTTCGTAATTATTTTAAACTTTTCCTAGTTTTTAATTCATAAACTAGCTGTTTTAAATAAAACTATGCTATTAAACCTACTACGAGCTTTTTAAAAAAATGTTTTAATTATTTTATTTGAAAACAATGTAAAACCAGTAGTCCTACATATATTGCAATTTTTATAATTGGCTTTTTTTATATACTTAAGTATAATTTCTCCTCAAAATGACTTCTTTATTACATTAGAATATAACTAAGATATGTAAAAATACTAGTCTCCTACATCTTAACCCTTTGCGCTCGAAGAGCATTTTTAAAAAGTTCCTCTGGAGTTGTATGGATATTGGGAGTGGCCATGCCGTTTTCTGTCTCAGCTTGGAATTGTTTTTGTAGTCTTGTTCCTCCGAGCTCGTACGGTCACTCAGAGTGCCCAATACAAAATCCCGCGAACACTCGTATGGCCACTGTGAGTGGACATAGCATTGCGTACCTATGGAAACCTATTTCTTTTTACAAAATTATATTATTTTCTGTGTAAAGTGCTGAAATCTGTAGAGAAACTATTGAACTGTGTGAACAACGCGTGATTGCTTTCCCTCCTTTTGTAACAGCTGTGTTGAGTTCAATAATATAACCTCTATATTTTCACTCAGTGCTTTGCTAGTCGTTTTTGGTGTCGTAATACATGGTTGATAATTATAAAATTGCGAAAATGGTTAATTTAAATTAATTAAGTTATAATTTAAGTTTGTTAAATTTTAAAACATTTTCTATATTGTAGTTTGTCATTTAGAAACATGGCTATTGGTTGTATCATACTTTGGTTTTCATATGTTATTTATATAATATAAATATAACGTCTTTATGAGGTTTAAAATACTAAGCAATACAGTGTTTCCGTTTCAAATAAGTTATATTTGTCACTAAACAGAGCTTATTTATAAAATATTCATGTTTGCTCTAACCTACTTACCAACTTGTCAAGTGAATGCAACAAAACAATTCCGAGCTGGTTATGCAGCCCAGTCAAAATGGTAGCCAAGTACATGCAACCTGAGACTACTAAGTTCACAGGAAATAATACGAGTTGTCCAAGAGCCGGGTGTGGCCACTGGTAGTGGCCTTTCGAGTGCAAAGGGTTAAAAAAATTATATGTTGGACTACAATTAATGATACTACAAACTTTGAATTTTAAACTGTTAAAAAAAATATGACATTAAACCTACTTATACAAATTTTGTCTGAGTTATTATTTTTTTAAATTATTTTACATGAACATTTATAAAACCTCTTTGAAAACAATGCAAAACCTGTACATATACTGTAATTTTTATAATTTACTATTTATATGTACTAAAATATACGTTTTCGCCCTCAAAAAACTACTTCTTTATTACATTATAAGAACCTTTATAAAAAATATCAGTCTCCTACAGTTTAAAAAATATGTATTACAATGGTACTCCGCACGACTACTCGTGTGAAGAAAATTTCATGCAACCACTCCAGTGTTTTAACACATTTACAAAAGTAAATATGAATAAAAATATCTTAACAGTTTTCTAATCCGTGGTAGTGTTTGGTCAAGAAAAAACATTAATTTGTCCTGCTGTAACTAGCCTCACGACAAGGAAGCTAGTTATAGCAGAAACCAAATTAAATGCCATTTTTATTAGAAATTGTATTCTAAATACTCAAAAAAATACACTTTCGACTTACCTGTTCATGACATAAAAAACACAAATAGTCTACAGTTATAAAACATAAATGGCAAAGTATAAGCTACTGTTTACTTTGTAGTTTGGGTAAAAAATATTTTAGATATTTGTTTACAGAGAAGATTGGGTGTTTTAAAGAGTGGTACACTCTTTCAGTTCAGCTAACCACTTAATTTGCACTCAATTTTAGATTTGTTTGTTAACTG
This sequence comes from Philaenus spumarius, assembly GCA_018207615.1. Taxonomy (NCBI): domain Eukaryota; kingdom Metazoa; phylum Arthropoda; class Insecta; order Hemiptera; family Aphrophoridae; genus Philaenus; species Philaenus spumarius. The sequence goes on from JAGFPH010000481.1 coordinate 203,894, forward strand.
GTATATAAATTTAAAATATTAATACTTAATTTTAAAACAAAGATTTTCATTTCTTCAACAGTATTAAAATAACACATTATAACTGTGAATACAATCTAGGAATGTAAAATATTGCAGAGTTCCTACAGTCAGGGAAATGAAAAATAGTCAGGAAACATTGTTTCATATCATTGAGCCCTCGGTTATACAAAAGCAGATGTTTAGTGGTATGAGAAAAGTACCAAAAAAGTAACTTACTTTTGAGTTACCAAATGGGGTGGTTCTGAAATTTGAAATGTTTATTGAAGTTAATAATTCTTTGGGCGCGTTAGGTAGCTATGTTGCAAGAGATTAGATGGGTATAAAACTCTGGCTTAGCATCATGCCACGCTGTACTCATTAATGTATGTGTACCTCGACTGACGCGAAGCAGAAGAGGGAAAGTTGGGCGCGCAGTAGATAATATTTTTCTGTATTCAACGGTTAGTTTGTGTATCTAAAAATATGAATGTATTATGTTAATTTTTTAAACTAGAAACTGGTGTACAATTTTAAGGATTATAAAACTGTAGGCCTATTTGTTCAAATTTTGTATTTACAGTAGACTCCCTCTAATCCGGACACCTCGGGACAGGACCCTCGTCCGGATAAAAAAACTTTCGGACCATCCAGCGTATTTTTACACATGTAAAGTACAACCTACAATACCGTATCTACAATTAAAAATCAACTTTTAAGGCGTTTTTAAAGGGTACCGGTACTTACCCAAATATTACAGTTTTTTGTTACTCACTCACTGAATCGTCATTTTTCGTGACGTTGGTATAAACAAACGTGACACCAGACAACAGGAATAAACATACAATTAATTGTAAAAGCACGACAAATTAATTTTATGAAACAACGAGAAACACATATTTTAGATTCATAAAATTGTTCAAAATGAATAAGTGAGCCTAAGCATGATGAAAAACTAAATTTACAATATTAAAAAAAATCTGTTATTTTCTTCTGCTTTTTTAGTTCAACTGGTTTTTTAAACGCTTAACCACGCCTTTTCTTTATAAACATAACATCAACAGCTGATGCGACAGCCTGCTGCTCGACATAGGTAGTTGCCCAGTGCTACCCTCCCCTCAGCATGAGTCAAAAATAATTCCCATTTCCACTTCATTTAGGCTGGAAATAAACAGACACGTTCATTCTTGTCAATTTCTGCCGTGAAGACCCAGATAACTCATTTCCAAGAAGTCGTCCGGACCATCCGTAATCCGAACCACCAGAGTTCGGACTAGAGGGAGTCCACTATATTAATTATTTAGAAGTTATTAATATTATAATGAAGAAATTAATAATCAAATATGTTATACGAAGATGTACAAATGTTTCCGAAGTTAAACGAATCTGCATTCTTTAAATGCGTATAAATGAATGTATTGATAAAAGATTGTATTTATATTCATTTTATGTATTAACTTCTGTCGGCCAGTCCCATTCGGACTGCCTATGTTTTTTTGATAATATAATAATATTCATTTTATATTTAAATAAGCCTAGTTTGTTCTGTAAAATCTAACATTTGAATTTAAGATTGATGATGCTCCTGATTATAGAAAGTGTGGTGTAAGTTCAGTAAATGGATTCAGGGAATCTTAAATAATAAAAGTGAACATGTTCTATGTAATATTTGTTATCACTATAATACAGTAAAACGTCGATAATCCGAACGTCAATAATCCAAAACGTCAAAAATCTGAAGGCGTTCTGAGGCAGCCCCTGCAGAATTTTTGTTTTCGTTTTCGCAAATTCTAATTATTGCGTCATTAAAAATTTCACAAAAATCTTCATCGCAGTTTGACATTATTATCTCTTTTTAAACACTTCTTAATATCTGCTCTCACACGCCCTCACAACAGACTGGCTGTCAGTATTTTCACTGTCACGCTAATAAGCTGCTTTAGCGCTAGCAGATAACATACAGAAAGTTCATTCATTTCTCTTTGTGTAATAACAGTGTGTCGTACATACAGTAGTGTACTATACAGTATTTTTTTATTTTTCATTTGTGTTAACTATAATGTACAAGTGAACTTTTAATTATGTACTGTATAGTGTAATTGAGAGTATTAACATAAGTTAATCATGTTAGCCCTACTGTGTACGTGTAGGTTCTTCTAAATCATAATACAATATGTAAGTAGTCGTACATACTTTATTGTAATTGCATTACCGCTTGTACTGTTTAATCACTTTAATCGATTAAAGGGCATATATTTTTAGCCTAAATAGCATTTTCTTGGTTGTTTTCAAAAATCCGAACAAATTGATAATCCGAACCCCCCTCGGTCCCAGTTAGTTCGGATTTTCGACGCTCTACTGTATTCTGAGAAAATGATTCATATTATCAACATTATAAAAAAACAATAAACATAATTAACTTACACTTATCAAACAAAATGCTTATTTTAAATTAAATCTATTTGTACTGGGGCAATATAATAGGCCTACTAAATTATTTGTGATTTCTTTGTCATCGCAGTGTTAAGTGATTTATGGAAAACGGATGTAGAGCACGAGGAGGCTAAAATGTATGCAACAGAATGTATGTTATTAAAATGTAAAGTAAAATTTGTAGTAATGAGGGGTTGATAGCAAAAACCGGACAAGTCCAAAAAATCTTAAATTGAGATTATTGCACTATATTGTTTATTATTATCAGGGTTGTATGTAGATATAACATATTCTTCTAAAAGGTGACAAGTCACATATAAGATGAAGGTTGAAAATACATGGTTTCTGCAAAAACCGCATAAGTCCATTGTGTTTCCAGCAAAAATGGGTCAAGTCCATGTTCTTGTCTTGTTCTTCTTAGAAAACTCACTAAGTACATGAAAGCGCTAGTGTATTTGTATAACACATATTTTTATTGTGTTTATAACATATTTAGTGGTACTGGTGATTACTTTGTTTTATCTTGCAATTGGCTATAGTTTTTATAAGTTTATAAAAAAATAAAACCAATTTCTTTTAACAAAAATCTGTTAAGTCCAAATTTATTCAGCAAAAACTGGACAAGTCCATCAGTTTCAAATTTGTTTGGCTTATTGAAATTAAAAAAGTAATATTAACACTTTTACCTAAACAGTAAGCAGGAAAATAATGTAGTATATTAAAAATATGGCATTGATGAATTAGTCGGTCAGGAAAGATTATCAAAATTCTGTAGGAACCCTGTATTGATAATTAATATATTTGAAGAAATATCTCAATTTTATAGTGGTATTAGACAGTGTTAATAGAAGAATGATGATAAAACTTTAATATATATTTAAACATAACTCTCTTGTTTGGAAGAATATATGAGGAAAGAATCAAGGAGACGAGGTTCAACAAGTTCTGTAGCGTTCAATTCCTTGATAACTTTGTTCCCACAATTAGCAACGATTTTTCTGAGAGCAGCCTGGAAAGAGAAAACATTACTTTTAGTTTCTATAAATTTAATTAGTAAAGATACAAGTTCTACATTGTGCAGGAAAACTAAGCCAATTTTAGGTACTGAACAACAAATTATTCTGTTTACTTAAAACGTTACAAAAGCTTCTTTTTCTATATTCTATCCAGCACAGGGAGGGGGTGGAGTGAAAGACTAAATGCTTCTATTAAGAATGGTTCAACATCCCTTACGGTTCCGCATTGTTCCACAAAGATGTCTCATTTTTTTAAATAATATACCGGAAATGAGGAGTACTGCAAACTTACTCACTCGGGGTGTTATTTCTGTATAACATATAACTGTAAAGTTTCAATTTGGTAGTGTTCCATATGTCCAGCAAATCAATTAAAAAATAGTGACCTCTTTGTGGGACACCCAGTATACACAAGTACACACAAATTAAAATATTTCTTACAATTTTGCCTTCTCTTAAGAGTGAAATTTTTATTGGAGGTCAGTGCAATAAAGTTTTATTAAAACTACTTCTTCCCAACAAAATAAAATTATAAATACTTGTTTCGTAAATTTTGTAGTTTTAAGTTTACAGTGCTACCTTGTTAACTAATTTTAAGCTCCTTATAGTATATGCTTTCTCAGAAGTGTTTTTTTTTTTGTCGCTAAGCAATAACTCCCTTAATTCTTCATCAAAATTAATTATTTAAGCATCATTTTTAAGCTTATGTTCCCCGCTATTGACGGAAAATAAACAAACAGCTTAAAATTCATGTTTTCGTTACAAAAATTGATTAACTAATTAAACTTATATTTTACTTTGTACTATGGTTCCTAATGAAGCATCTAACAATCTATTTATCTAACATGACAGCTGTTAGTTTGATTGTTTACATTCCATATGCAAATGTTATAAACTGTTATTTATAAACCTATGTAAATAAATAAACGTAATTAACTGAACTAAATCAACGTATTAAATCAGGTAAGTACTCCTAACTTGGGAAATATTCGCACGGGTCAACTAGTGCGAAATAGTTATTTTAATTGTTAATTATTTGTTGTCCTAGCATTGATAATTAGTTGTTAATTGATAAGTTTCACCAGATTTTATTTTTTGTTAACTAATTTTATAAAAAATAATTCGACCACGCAGTTGGACGACCGTTGACGTGAGTTGAGCAAATTTCCAAAATTTAAGTTTATATGCCTATGTTTTAAGGTTTCAACCAAGAATTTGGGAAATAGTTCTACTCACGAAGGCGTTGAACGCTGTCTGTGTGTACGCAATATATTAGTAGAATTTGTTGGCGCCTAGTGGCTTCGCGAGTTTGCACCACTTGGCTTCGAACCGGGTACTTTTATGGTATTTTACGATTTTGGGGGAACCAAGCGAGCTATAAGGTCGCGTAAAAAAACAAAATGAGCAGAATAACATCCTACATTTATATTTTAGAAAAAAACTCTAAAAAAATTGCATTCTTTTTGTAAAAATCTAAAAAAATAGTTACTTCCGGTCAAAAAACGTACTTCCGGTTGTTGAATTTTTTGGCTAACGAACTCATCCGAGCGACATAGACAATCAACATGAGTACCAAATTTGAACCAAATTGGACTTAAAATGCGGCCGCTAGAGTGTGAACACACACATATATATATATATATATGATTTTTAATGACACCCCAAAACGTGTTCTGGGGGCCATGATCAGTGCTCAATTGCTACTCCCGACCTTGGGTCTTACCATAAGGGCCACTGCAATAGCTCATTTTTCCTAAGGCAATTCGCTAATAACTAATGAGCTTGACTTGTGAGAAAGTAACTAGATAAAATAAAACCTTGACACAAAATCTCACAATAAATCGTTAACTAACCTCAAATGCGTTTCAGCGACAATGTTGCCATCCTCAGTGATGCACGGGCTACAGTAACCAAGAGTTTGGAAACGCATTTGAGGTTAGTATACGTATTTATTGTGAGATTTTGTGTTCAGGTTTTATTTTATCTAACTAGTTTTATTACCGGTATGATCTATTTACATTTGGAAGCTATGTTTGCTCCGGTGTATTGTATTCAAAGAAGATCATGTCAGGTTTTTGTCTTAGTAAAAAATTAAACTGTATTTCTAGCGAGTACATTTTACTATTCTACATTTTCAAAGATTGGATAAAGTGAAACCTTACCAAACAAGCAACGAGTACTCCATCGCTGTGGTTTCTCTCTCTTTCTTCTTTACACAATCTGACAAGCCTACAGACACCTTGAAGCTCTACAACTTGATCTGCTACGGCAACATCGCTGCATAGCCTACAGAAAAATATATGGTAGTTTTGTTTAGTCATACAGTTTATATATAGCTAATATAATACAATCAACACGTTCAGTGCTGAGCTATATAAAACGTGTTCTTCCCTGAGACTGAACGCGGTTATAACCGCACCTGTCCCATTCACTTTACATTGGAAAAGAGGGAGTTTAGTCGTTGTCTAGAGCAATTTGTTTTACCTGAGTAGTTGGTAGGGACTCTTCTTAGAGTCCAGGTCCAGTAGCCTAGGAAAATAACAACTTACGACCGTTTAAATTGGGCGCCATCTTGCTAGTCATTCATAAGAAGACCCTAATATGCCGTAGCACTGAAAGTGTTTATTTTAGGGGTAAAAGATTTACACATTTTTCAGACAAGTTTAAAAATTTTAGAAGTTATGGCAGAAATTAATATGGTACTAAGGGCTCTGCCCCTGGACGCTTCGCGTCCCAACCCCGCCTCAGATGGCTGTTTCGCTTTGCTCGCAGTTGGAAAATTCGCTAAAGAATCTCGTTAATCTTTGGCTCGTATGTACATAGGTTTGTAAAATTATGAAACCAGGCTTAAATATATTAACAATAATTACAAGATTAATTGTAACCTCAAATACATGATTTAGAAACGTAAGAGGCTTTCATTACGATTTTTGTCCTAGTTCTACTATCTTCTGTAAACTAAAGTTTTGAAACCAGGCCTAAATATAGTAAAAATTATTGCAGGATTAACATAACCTCAATACTGTATTTCAGAAATGAGCCAGGCCTATATTACAAAATTGACTATTACAATTTATCCAATTTAACTTTTTTTTTGACAAAATAAATTATTGTTAAATCAGGCCCAATTTATTCTAATTCCAACATGCTAAAACAGTATAAATTAGTTTGTTTTTTAACAGGTGCCTAATTAAAAACTATCCAATGAACAGCTGATAAAACAGTATAAATTGGCTTGTTTATAAACAGCTGTTTTGATCGCTTTATTTACTATTTCGTTGTTATTTTGTAACCAACATGGCAACCCATAAGACCCATACGCTCGATCCGAGGGCGCCAACTTGCTAGTCATTGTTAGTAGGACCGTAAAATGACGTAGCAAGGAAAGGGTTAATGAATGTAATAGCAGCACACTTTGAAAAGAAAATTAATTTGTTTTTAGGCCCACACCTTATCACTTCTTTGTTTGATTGTCTGTTCCAGTGGATTTTCTCCGGAACAAATAAATGGTATCATTTATTCCAGTAATCAGACTCAAAAAAATATTTTACTACGAATTTTGGAGAGTCAAAGTTTGGTGTCTAAAAAAAATGCTCTATTCTTCTGTTGTAAAGTATAGTATCTAAAAGGACTTTATTTAAGGAGTGAAAAATATTATTTAGGACAGAAATTAAAGAATTTTCTGGTGTAGGTAATTGCCAAGAAGACGTTTTTAGATTATGATTATTTTTATGGAAAATAGATCTAATTTGGTGAACGTTCGGCAGACAGTTAATAACAGTACGTAACTGTGCAGGCGTAAAAAAATTACACCCGGTGTATTGAAAATTAGTTGTAGAATGAAATCCATCGTTTTAGTTATTCTTTTTCTGGGTTTCAGCATTTGAAAACTAATTGTCAGATATATTACACGAATGATTGTATATTATCAAAGACATTTATATTCAAGTCAAATTTTGATATTTTATTTGATAGTTATAAAACCAAAATAGTAACAAAGATTCAATTAAAAACAAATAATAGTAATCTCTCTATTTTATCGTTATTTACCTTGACAGTGCAATTGCTGATTTATGCTGTAACCGTTCGGCCGCTGCTATTTCTGGAGCTCTTTGTAATGGTGAATGCCTAACCTGAAGGAAACACAAGAGTGCAACAACTGCTCTATGTTTAGCCAGATGTGGTCTTGCTTCGGGAACGGCAGCCATGTTTGCCAGCAGACCTGCTGCTTGCTCTTGCAGGAATACAGAAGCAAAAGGTCCTTGTCTGCGGACCGCAAGAAGCAATGTTCCTGCAGTAGTACAGTCCAGTAACGCCCAAACGCACTGGGGCTCGAGCAAGGATAGGTGACACAAAGCCGCGGCACAGAGTAACAGCGTTGGGCTTGATGTGGTGTTGTTTACCAATCCTGAAACATGGTTAATACAAAATACAGTAAAACTATAAAATTATCCGAATTCCAACTATCCAAATCGCTTTCAGAATTTCAGAGAAAAAGAAGTAAGAGGGGAACGTACTGCGATCGCAAAATTGTCCTTCCCTCCACGAAGCTAGTGTAGGCGCTAAGTGTCAAACGGATTAATACAGTCAAAAAGTTTACTGATTATAAGCAAGCAATTACATTAATTTATGTACATACGTTTAACATGTAAAAGTGTTACTTTTTTGTATTTTAGTTAATTAAAGGCCTTTTTGTTTAAAAATACAGTAGTTTTGTTCTCCAATTTTCGACCAGTAATTAATTAACCTTTTCGGGACTAACATAGCCTAAATCCTAATTCATGCTCAGAGTAGGTTATTTCAAGCATGGGACAATGCGTCTGGCTTTGTATGCCTAGCGCTAGCGAGAGGTTTGTTTTACTCGTAATTTAGTGAAACAAAGTGAAATATGTTTATAAAATAAGGTTATTTTAACATTTTCAAGTATACAGTTCAATTCTATGATTTATTCTCTACAATTTGTTATAATCAAATTTCATTTTTGGATAGAGCATATCATCCTAATTTATTTTACAAAATAGGCTTCGACAAAACCTAGTAAACGCGATCTGGCAACATGATTTCATTCTCTCTATTTTCTACTGTTAGCTAGTACCTCCTATCTATAGTCGAAATAGTTCATTTCAAAGTTAATAGATTGTAGTAAATTCCAGTAAAAGAATTATATTTAGTCGCGTTAACATACGCTTAGCATACGCGTCCGTAGTATGTGCGGATAATTTACTCCAGTCGCGTAAATGCGAAGCCAGTCCTGAAAAGGTCAAAATAGATCCTTTTTTACGGAATAAATCCAATTATTTGAATTTTTGATTATCCGAATGGGATCTGGTCCCAATTGATTCGGATAACTACTGGAGTTCTACTGTTGCTGTAGGATAAACTTAAAAACTGTTTGTTTGGGTATGGCAACCTGTCTGCAGTTATAAAAATAAATTTGTACATACAAACATAAATAGTATTTAAGAAAGGCAATTTTGATGTTTTGTTTAGGCATGTAGTGTTGATTTTTTAATTTTATACTTAAATAAAATAGCATTTGTTTTCCCAAACTCTCTTTTTGATTAAAACTATTGTTTGTTTTAGTTTGTTGATGATGTTTTCCTGGTTACAGTTCATAAGATTCTGGTGGGGAAAATGTAATCTGTTTGGAAAATGTTATAATAGGGAAATATTATTGTCCCTTTTATACATTTCCATGTTTCTATAAAAATATAAAGTTACTTTACTTTTGATCTAATACCAACTCAGGTCAACTACGGTGAAAAGATCACATTTCCAGATGTACCACTTCCACGTTAAAAGGATCAAACAAAATCTTTAAACAAAAACCACTCTAGTGCACAATCCATAACTACAACTGAGATGTGTTACAAAGCTGAGTTGCAGTCGTTGAATGTGACGAGCTTCGTGGTGTGTTGCCTCGAAAACATTGCAATTTTGTTACACCAGTTAGAAATCTGTGAAGAATATTTTGTTTAACTGTGCTGAATGATTATGCCAAATTCAAGATGAAACAAATTTTATAATTTATATTTAACCAACTTACGAGTTAATGCAGAGACAACGGGAGTAAGTTGCTGAGTTAGACCTTCCACACTATGATTGTCCTCGACCCATGGAGCTGTGATCTGAGCTAACACAGACGCAGCCTCTGTCAACTCGACTTCTGACCGCTTCTCATCAGTTAAAATTTCAGTTAGAATTTCTACTCCTCCAGCCTAAAAAATTTAAATAAACATTATATTGTAAAGGAAAATAAATAAACCTTATTATTTATTTACAATATAATAGAAGAAAGTCAACAAACTTTGGTGACACTTAGTTAATTTTACTACATTAATTTTATTGAAGTTTTTCCAATCTACTCTGCGATTCATGTTTAGTTGGCAGTACGGGTCTTATGGAGCTGCCGAGTCCTACTTAAACTATCATGCCTACTCGCTGCTAAAATTATATAGTACTGTATTACAAATTAACAGTACCGTAACTGTATTACTTCCATAAATAGTAGGAGTAGGTATCGCCAGACGGCATATGGGTTTCTCCGTACAGCCAACTAATCATGAAACGTACATTCTTTCACAAATGACTGTAAAAACATACCTTTTCAAACTGTCTGATCGCTTGAGTACAGCTACAGACAAGAGCTAAAGTCCTGAGAGCAGCTGTTCTCACAGACAGACAACGTGAGTCGATACATACAGTAAGCAGCGCTCGTATGCCACTACACTGACTCATGAGTTGGCCTAGATGAGGTCCTTCTAAACCTAATCCTGTTAAACTGGATAGTGCTGATAGTAAAGCTAGATTTGAAGACGGTTCTTCTAGGACATTTATAAGGACCTGAAAAACAAACAAATACAGGATTATAAAGACTTTCTTATTATTTGCTGTAAAAATGCTTCTTCTACAAGGTAGCATAAACCATAGGAGGGTGGGGGAAAATATGAAAACGGTTTAATATTTCACAAATTAAGAAAAGAAATGCAAGGTTGTACCTTCTTTGTTCCTAAATTGTATTTTCTGAGTTTAAGATAAGTTGGATCTTCCTATTTCCCCATGTTAAATTTACCTTTTTATGTATTTTTTTCTCAGAAACTAATAACGATAACAACTTGATTTTTGTTTTGTAGAACAAACCTGTCTACACATTTTAAGTAGAGGTTTTCTAAAAACAGATAGTTTTAAAAATTGAAGGAAGTTTTCTATAACAACCTCTAAAATTACTGCGTTTTTGTATTTTCCCAAACCTAATAAGAATAACCAGCTAGTTCTATATAAAACTAAAATTTCTGGTTTCTAGTGTTTTGTGTCTAAAATGTGTGCCTCACAAATGTAACTTCTCTTTCTTATGTCCAACCATTCAAAGAAAGCATTAAATATCCATGTTTTCAAAGGTGATTGAACATTATCAGTGGAGTAATTCAGAAACTCTTACTGCTTTCAAAACTGTGTGAAATACATATTATAATACACGGGAGATAAGCAAATTTAATCTTTCAAGTCCTGTACTTCAAAGAAAATGTCATCAACAGATTGTTGAGCAAACAATAGACAAAGAATAAGTTATTCTATTATATGCAAATCATTGTTATTGTGTTCTAACAATAATCTTGGGTTAACGGGACAACTATAATCAAATTCTATAGGTCGATAGAATGAGGAGCAATTTGTTTTAAAACACTACTGTTTAAATAGTGTATACATTATTTCTAAAGCAAAGTAGGCCTACTTGACTGCACGGACAATGGTCTGAAGTGGAAAAGTGTTTTGTACTTTCGATGAATAGGGAGAAATGAGGATGAACTGTGTTACACATTATTCTATAGTTCTTCTTATGGGTCACTACCACAATTCAAAACAGGATCACTAGTCTTGCTGCCTGTTACAGTAAAATTTTCCTGGAATGGGCAAATGTATGAGCTAGAATTTGATTTGGTTTTAAAGCTTGCTAACCTACATGGAAGGAAAACTGTACCTGGATATTAATTTTCAAATTCTATACAATAAATAACTAAAAAGTAAAAATTATCGGTGTAAAAATTGAAATTTCCTCTCTGTTTTCCCGATATTTTGTAGTTAGGAAAAAACTCAAGATTGGATCGAGGCATAACAATATTACAGGGTAAACATATCTGGCAAGTGCTTAATTTTGGCACCTCCAGGGATTTTTTTAGCACAATATTTTTAATGGAAAAAGTCTTCATGAAAAATAGTGTACGCGTATTAAATCCTATCTATTTAATTCCGCATTTTTTTACTTTCTCCCCCTATACCATAGTATATGGAGAAAGTACCTATTGTATTCGTCAAAATTTTCGAGTTTGAGTTTTTGGTGGAAATATCCGTTTTGGGTCCCCCTGAACCTAAAAAAGTGGTTTTCGGAGTGATGTGTGTGTGTGTGTGTGTGGGGGTGTGTGTGTGTGTGTGTGTCTGTGGATGTTATCAGACCTAGAGCCTAAACCAGTCGTCCGATTTTGATGAATTTTGGTATAGAGGTACTAATCCACGGTATCTCCAGGCGTTTTTTTCATTTTTGTAAATTTATTATTTTTAAGGGTAATTTTCCCATAAAAACCCTTAAAATAACGGAAAAATCAACTTTTCTCAAAAACGACTTTAACGATTTTGATTAAAATGTTATAGTTTATTAGGGACCTAAAGTACTATAAACTATAAAATTTTAATCAAAATCGTTCGAGCCGTTTTAGAGAAAAGTTGGTTTTTCCGTTATTTTATGGATTTTTATGGGAAAACAGCTTTAATAAAAAATTACCTCTCCTACCCCACCCTACAAGTCACAGTGAATCTGTTTAATAATTTAAATATGTTTGTGAGAAAGTATGTGCCAGTTCCTGGTACCGTTTATTGTTTAATGGGTTCAAACGAAGATAATTATTAAAACTAAACAATCCAATGAAGTATGGATGATCTTTTACTGTATGAGAGGGTAGTAGAATAAGGTAAGTGCTTGGGGGGGGGGGGGGGGAACTAGTTCCACTTTCTCATTTTAAGTTTTATCACAAGTTTAAAAAACAGAAACTTGTTACTTAAGGGGTTGCATATGGTCAATAATTGGGCAAAACGTGTTTATATATATGTGTTCCGGCAAATAAAATTGTATAAATTATGCACTGTTTCAGGCCCCCCCATATCAAACTTTGGGCTCAGTGACATCACCCTCCATCACACAGAAAGTATCTAGACACTTTCGAGAGAAATCTCTCGTGTTTGAATTATCACACTTCTTTCATTAATGGAGTCTAAACTTGAAAAGGATAATATTTCTTCAGACTTATAACTTTCTTGGTTTGAAGCTTGACATCAATCCATATTCCAAAACCTTAAATACTTTTGGTCAGTTGATTGCATTGGAAACATGGCCTTGATCTGTTCATTATGTACATCTTGTTTATAATTGCTTTATTAGGAAAAAAGGGAACATTATTTGTCAAAATAATCCATCTTGTTGAGTTTAAGGAAATAAACAATACATACGAAAAGTGCATTAGACATAATGTATTTACTTGCATTACTTGAGGAATAAAACAACATAATTTATTAGGGCCAGAACCTGGCAACAAATGGACACATAATCTTACAGGGGAAAGGGTTTGTACAGATATATTTTCTTTGCAGTTTAACCTATCTTATAGCTTATCTGGTGTAAAAAATGATTTAACATTGTTGACAATATTTAAATCAAATTGCACTCTTTTTCTAAACCATCAACAATATTTGTTCAGCTTCCTTCCTGACCCAGCCATACCAAGCATCCCCTCAGTTAACATTTTCAAAATGGTGGTAGTTTTTTTTTCGGGACAAAAGGTATTTTAGTTTGTCTGTAGGTGACAGATAACCGAAAGATTGGCTAAAAATCATTTCTTGTTAATTGTCTACAACACAGATGAGCCTGAATCAAATAATTGTGGAGTTTTGATTATTTTTTATAATAAAATCCATTTCCACAAAACGTACCAAATATTACCTTTGTCTAGGTAAAGATTAGATTTGATAAAATAATTCTGCTATTTGATAGACACACGACCTTTATGTCCCTGACAAAATAAATTTTGTTTGTCATTAACAATGAAAACTTTATAAACTC
>JAGFPH010000481.1:229626-239634 GCA_018207615.1 Philaenus spumarius
GGATTCCAAAGAACTTTCTGCGTCTCCTGATTGCTGGATTCCAAAGAACCTTTTGCGTCTCCTGGTTTCCTGTATTCCAAACAGCCTTTTGTGTCTCCTGGTTGAAGGATTTCAAAGAGCCTTCTGCGACTCCTGGTTTGCTGTATTCCAAAGAGCCTTCTTCGTCTCCTAGTTGCTAGACAACAAAGAGCCTTATGCGTCTCCTGGTTGCTGGATTACAAAGAGACTTCTTCTTCTCATGGTTGCTGGATTCCAAAGAGTCTTCTGCGTCTCCTGGTTGCTGGATCTCAAAGAGAATTCTGCGTCTCTTGGTTGCTTGATCCCAAAGAACATTTTTCGCCTCCTGGTTGCTGGATCCTAAAGAGCATTCTGCGTCTCCTGGTTGCTTGATTCCAACAGCGCGTTAGTTTCTATCCGCGCGTTAAAGTTTATCCACATTGAATCCTGGCAGATATGCATTATTTATGAACTGTTTATAAGAGCAACGTTTAACTTAAGTAAAACTCATGAATTTTTCGCGTTAAAATATCCATCTTTTAATTAATTGTGAATACAAATTTACAAGGTGTAAGCTACCATTTGTAACTTTAAAAACACTTCACTATTTACGACTTCTTTAAGACGTTGCTTTTATTTACCATTTAAAAAAGATCAAATACCTCTACTTCCTATACAGTAGCCGTTAAACTTGGCATTACGGAATGGTTGGTATTTACTGAAATGCGTTACTCGTTTGCTATTCCAGTTACCTTGGAAGAATATAAGAGATTTCGACGCGCGGAAAAACAGATGGACAAAACTAATTAAATTTGCCTAATACGATTAACCTGGCATACGAAATTGAGGTGGTAAATTCGTTTCAATTTAACATTACACTTACGAGATATTTATACAGCATTACGACTTGACTCTAATGCATTGTTTCAAACCTCCCAGGAGTGCTTGCTAATTGACCAACACCGGCTACTGTTGTCCAGCCGATGTAGGAATGTGCCACTGCGACTGGGTAACACGTATGAAATGAACACTCCGCCTCCTCAGTTAATCAAGTTTTAATCACACCTCCTTGTCCAGAACTACGGTTATTTGATTGAAGTGTCGGTGACTTTTAGGTAAGTTTGGTTAGTTAACGCACGAGACCAAATTACTTAATCATTATTTTATCAAAGCGATGGTACTACATTATGGTAGTTTTTAACTTTACATACAGTAACATCTTGGTTAAACTATTGAGGTGATACCAGTCTGTTATTTACTAGGTTTATTAGGTAAAAGTTTATTTCAGGTTGATGTTTTATTTTTAACAGCCTAGTGATATACTGGTAACTTATAGTGTAAACTTTAAGGGTCTGCTGTAGTGGCGGCCGTCTTAGATTTTTATCCCATAAGAGCAATGTTAAATTTCAAACCATTTATTTCGTTTACTTTTTATCGTAAAATAGTTTGCAAGGTCTCATTTTAAGCACAGTCACAACACGCATCCGTCTTGCAATTTACATTTTTTTTAATGCTTTTGATTTGTTATGTAATTGACATTTTGTAAGTACAAAGTTTGAATTTTTTTCCTAACACAATAAAGAGTTAATAATGAAAAATATTTTGCAAGCCGGATCCAACATTTTATAAAATGGTTTGAAATGAGGCAATGTCAAAGCGTTCGGCTGCAAGAAATTGCACTGTTTAGATAGGGATACAGTGAGAAGCGGTTGCGTTTCCGGTTGATTTCTCGTTTACTGGAGCAGACCCTTAAGGATTGTTTTTTGCTAAATATGAAAAATTCAGAAATGTACCCTATAAAGGCCTAAACGCGATTCGTAAAGGATCTCAACGAAATTCAACCCAATACAGCTGCTAAAAGATCAATTGAAATCTGTGTAACCGTTTCACAGTAATCGGTAAGAAATACGTACTGAATGACGAAGCGTCGTATCCATTTCACTGAGTACATTGTGCGTTGTAATGTAGAACTATCCCGTTACCACGCGGTCTTTGTATGCGATGGGTCCGGTCGTTGTGACCAATCGATCGGTTCTGCTTCGGAGCGAGTGTTCAAACTTTGTCTTCTGTTGAATGCCCGCGCGATAAATTCGAAAATGAGATTTTAACGTTTCCAAACACTTTGAGCCCATAGGTTGATTGTTTGTTTCAGCCTACTACTTCGATCGTACAAGTTTTGAGGCCACGATGGCCGTGGTTGTTAAGGCGTCAAATCTTTATCAATCGTCATGGCAACCATCAAGAGAAAAGTTCCGGGTTCAATTCCCATCGACCCCGAATAATTTTCTAAATGGTTTCTTAACAGACATAGTTGGCTGTGGTTCGGATTCCACGTAAAACTGTAGGTCCCGTCTTCATTAGCCTTAAGTGCAAAACAGCAGGACGTTAAAAAAATAAAATCGATCGTAAGTTTTTCTCGTTCGGTTTTTATAATCAGGGGATGTAACGTCCCATAAACGCATTGAGATTTGGTAATCTTCAATAAATAATAAATTTTATCCGTTAGCCCACATTTTGAAATTAAAAACGTAAGACGTCTACTCTCAAGGATTCCAAGACGGAGACTGTCCTGAACACGTCCACTCTACGACTTATTGTACAACATTGTCTGCCGATCGTCTCACATCTCACATTTCTGACGGAAGACGAAAATTCTTCGATTTTGGTCTCCGAACGGTCTCTAGACATGGTATTTGTTTCCCGATTGTCTCAGCAACCGTCTAAAGACAATCGAGAGACATTGTCTATAGACAAAAACCGCTAGACATTGTCTCCTAGTGTGGACAAGGCCTGACGGTAGTAATTTTAAAATTAATAATTTGACCACGCAGCTGAGCCGCTGTCGTGAGTTGAGCAAATTTCCAAAATTAAGTTTACAGGCCCACGTTTTAAGGTTTCAACCAACAATTTGCGAACTAGGTCTAATCACGACGGTGCTAAATAGTTGCAAAATGGTTCTCACGCCATTCCGCATATTGGGAGTATCTTCAATACACAATGCATTGCGTGCCTCGCACGTCAACCCCCGTATTGGGCGTATCTTCAACACACAATGCATTGCGTGCTTCGCACGCCAACCCCACGGTAGAATCCACCACATGGCTTTGAACGGGTACGTTTTAATCGATTTTTGGGAATTAAGCGAGCTATAAGGTAGCGTAAAAAAACAAAATGTGGAAATAACATCCTACATTTATATATGTAGAAAAAAACTCAAAAACAAATTCATTCTCGCAGGGAAAATCTCCAAAAATAGTTACTTCCGGTCAAAAAACATGCTTCCTATTGTTGGATTGTTTTGGCTAGCGAACTCGTCCGAGCGACGTAGACAACCGACATGTGTACCAAATTTGAACCAAATCGGTCGTAAAATGCGGCCGCTAGAGTAGCTAGAGTATATATGATTTTTAATGACAACCCAAAACGTGTTCTGCGGACCATGATCGGTGCTCATTTGCTACTCCCGACCTTGGGTCTTACCATAAGGGCCTCTGCAATAGCTCATTTTTCCGATGGAAATTCGCTAATAATACTAGTTGACCTGTGCGAACATTTCGCAAGTTATGAGTAGGCCTACACTTACCTGATTTAATACGTCGATTTAGTTCAGTTAATGTTTATTTACGTTGGTTTATAAATATCAGTTTATAAAAATGCATAACGCTTTACGTTGATTTAATTTGATTGATTTGCGTGATAGATTACACTTGGATATATTAATAATGTAAACAATCTAACAGCTGTCATGTTAGTTAAACAGATTGTTAATAGATGGCGGCTTTCATTAGGAACCATATAAAGTATAATATAAAAGTTTTTTCAATACATTTTTGTAACGAAAACATACATTTTAAGCTGTTTGTTTATTTTTCGTCAATAGCGGGGAACATAAGCTTCAAAATGATGCTTGAATAATTCTTTTTGATGAAGAATTAAGGTATGAAGAGATATCGCTTGGCGACAAAAAGCACATTAGCGGAATAATATATAAGGATTTTATCTTAGAAATGGATTCATTTACGTCATTTTAGCAAACAAATTTAATCCACTGATATTTTCATGAAAACTATCATGTTCAACAGCTTCTTCTTATTACAGGTTAAATACCTCAGACGTGATTCCATCAATCCCGTTTTAACCCACAACAAAAGTTCAATTGATGTTGATTGCATTAAGTTTGCAACATAAACATTTTTATGGATCCGTAACGTGTTTTATAAAGAGTCGTAAAATATGACCAAGTTAGCTCTTGTTCTTCGTCGAATATTTATAAAAAATACACAGCTCGGTAACATTTATAGCAAAATAACCACTTCATCGCTTGGTATTTAGTTTTTTTTCCTAAAATGGCGATTTTAGTGCACAACACAGCAATCATTTGATATTTAATAGTCTCACACGGGGATAGTAAAGATTCTATAAACCTTAGTCGAACAGGTTCGCATTACAGAAGTGTTTTATGTTTTTTTTTAAAAGTTCTCAATTAAATTCTAATATAATTTGTAAATACATGATGTCCCGTACTCTCTGGTCCCCTTTAGTGGATCTGTTCCTGGGTCGACGGTGCTTATATTTTCGTCAGTCTGTATGTGTTTTTTTTACAAGATAATTGATATCTAGAGGACGGTTTGACCGATTGAGTTCAAACTTGACGTGAAGTTATATCCAACATAGATCTATTTCAAGTAAAATAAACGGTTATATCTAGTCGTGCGTTTCAAAATGGCGACTGTTTGAAAATTTCAAACCTAAATTACCCCAAAATTGAATTCTTTTTCACTAACGGGTAGTATAACTATCAAAACAATCGGATGAAGGAAATCTGTTAAGTGAAAGATAATGACAGCGGATGTAACCGCAATATTGTTGTGTTTACTGTGTTGGTACATATTATGCCGCGATGAACAAACCAATTATAACACATAATTGAACTATTATCCTTCAAACGATTGTTTTGATGGTTACACAATCCGATGAGGAATTTTGTAATTAAATTAAATTCTGTACAGTAAATACTGGGTGATTCATAACTATACGGTAATGTACTGGCTCATTCTATAGCAAAAAATAACAAAAAAAGTTCACAATTTAATAAGTAGGTTTAAGTTACCTGCCTGCTGTCATCCAATCCTTGTTTTTCATTTTGTGACAACCGCGGATCGAGAGGGTCCGATTATTATTATTTTAAAAATTTTTTAAAAAATTAAAACTACGTCTATAATATTATTTGTAGTTTTATTTTACAACCATGTCATATTTGAAAATTTAAAAAATAACTAGGGGCTCTGCTCCTGGACACTCCGCGTCCCAACCCCGGCTCGGCCTTCGGCCTCAGATGGCTGCTTCGCTTCGCTCGCAGGTGGAAAATTCGATAAAGAATCTCGTTAATCTTTTGCTCGTTTGTACATAGGTGACCGAGCATAAATTAGCTGTTTTATTTGGCAGCTGACTCAAACTCATTAAACATTATCTCCATAAGATTAACATGGGAAATTTGAAGGATTGTATACCGGGGCTCCTTCTCGGGTGAATAGCGGCTGAACGGATGATAATATATAAGACTTGACATATCTGTGAATGATTATGTTCAGTTTTTGATCCAAATTAGCTGTTTTATATATAATAGGTTTGTAACAACCAATGTTTGAATTGAATTAAAATATAGTTAGCATTTTTCGTTGATTTTTGTTTGTGTTTGTTTTTAGTTTGTCAATGTAACCTCAAAAAGGTAATACTACATTTGATACTGATTTGATCCAAATCAGTTGTTGATCAAAATCAGCTGTTTTAAGCTTTTCATACGAACAGCTGTTTTTGTGTCCTTGATAAAATCAAAAGAAATATTTCTTCTTCTTCCTTAAGATTGACCTTCCATAAGATTAACATTGAAACTTTGAGGGCCACTGGGGCGTAGCCCTAATGTCCTAGGACTTCGGTAAATGCTTGATGACATATCTACAGGTATAGATAAAATCATATATGATGGCGCGTAGAGCGGGTAGTGCGAGTGAGACAGAGTACCTATCCCACCACACTTCCCCTCCTAAGTTTAGGCGGAGCATTGTACAGTCAACCCTAGTTATGTCGGCTTACAGTATTTGCTTTCTGTTATCGAGACATTTTAAATAAAACATGTACTAAACACGCTTAAAATACGATTTAAATTAAAGGCTATTTTATAACTTATAAAGTAGTTTATTATAAATTTACTATAGATATAAGTAAATTGAAAAATAGTATATTATTTACATTACATTAAATAATTTACTGTCCAACTCTTCAAGTAGTTTCTTATGAATTTAGTATAGATATAAAAAAACCAATATATTTACATTACATTAAAAATTATTAACTGTGCCGCTCTTCAATTCAGTTAATTATTATAAATTAACTATAGATATAAGAAAAAGAAAAAACAATATGTTTACATTAGGCTATTACCTGATAATATTGGTTGCGCTTATTTGCAAGCGATTTGTGGCCAAACCAAACATCTGACTGAAAAATGTTTGAAATAAAATATGTAGATCAACTAATTTTCTACAACTTTGCCGCTGGAAGTTTCTTTCTACCCTAAAAATATAAAAAGTTTACGCTTTACTACTTTTTCATGTCCCGATTAAAAATATCTAAGTATTTCTTATTGTATAAATTCCGAACATTTACAAAACTGGAAGATATTTATACTGTTAGTTGCAACATATCACGCAGATTACAAATATATAAAATTTGTCCTATTTAAATAATCCTAGTACTGTGCAGAAGCTTGTAATTGAAAGCGAGTCCAATACTAAAAATTGCTCGGCGGCCCTCTAATCGATGGATTTGACACAGACTGTATTTTTCTTACAAAACGACAAAGACTGGTGTTGGAGGGAGAAGAGCATTGCTGCTTCTGCGCAAACCACGCGCCATCCTAAATGGTACTACCTATAATAAGACACATTTTAAAACAAAAATCATCAAAATCGGTCCATTAGGAGAGGCTGGGCGATTGGAAATAGGTTTTGACCAAATTCTTTTAATATATATAGATACAAATTTTGCTTATGTTAAAATGTATTGTTTGCAACAGAAGATTTTTTAATTTCGATTTTTGAGGAATAAGAAAGTAAAAAAGCATTTTGATCGACGTTTTCTAGGCGAGAGGTTGACAGACAGCGAACAATATTTCAAAGTATCTGCAAGTATTTCTTATGCAACTCTGGGTACAGTGATGTCCAAGTTGACAGTTAGGTTCGAAGCTATGACAGAAATCAAGCCTTTCCTCAGTTCTTTCCCCGACATTTCATTGAAGGCCACCGATGTTGAATTGTCCAAGACAGTGAAAGCCCTGGTCAACGAATATGAAGAGGATTCGAGTGTCGTCCTTAATTTTCAAATCACCTCTTTTAGAATGGCGCTAAAATATTGAAAAAATACATCAATACGACATTTACCGTATCTCTTTGGAAAACTACTCAATCGCATCTAGCTTACCGGACTTGTGCAGTGCTTTACTCCTCTTCGTGACCTTACTAGTAACTGTGGCGAGTGCGGAGCCCTCATTTTCCAGATTTAAACTCATTAAAACATATTTAAGGAGCACAATCACTCAAGAGAGACCGAGTGGCCTCAGCTTATTGAGTATTGAAAATGAACGAGCTAGAAATCCGGATTTGAATGAAGTAATCGAAGTGTTTGCAAAAAAAAGCGAGAATAAAAAGATACTGTTTGCCAAAACCAACTAAAAAGACAATATAAATTATTCTTTACAATCAAAACACTTTATATAAGTTACATTTTACTATTTATTTATTCATTCAGTTAGCTTCCGTGATTAACGGTATTCGCCAACCATGTACATGTGTATCTTCTGTGTTGTTGAAGTGATAACTTCTTTCGCTTGACTATGTTTCTGAAATCTCGTGTCACGCAAACTTTTTGCGTAGACACAAGTCAGAGCGTGAAGAGGGAATAGGCGATACATAGTATATAGACAAGTAAGCGCGTGGAGAGTTAATATATTATAATCTTTATATATAATACGTGAAGCCGTTTTTTGTAAACACAACTCCTCCCTTATTTCTAGACCAATTTTAATGTTTGAGGTTTCAAAAAATTCGTCTCAATTCGTAGTTTTGCAATAAGGTTTTAGATGTCAAAAATTCTTATCCTTAATGGCGTGAGCTAATCTCAAAGGTCGGATTTTCCCCATAAGATTAACATGGAAAATATTTCAAAACCATTTCTATACAAAACAGCTGTTTATAATAAGAAACAAACTAATCCAGCTGATTTCGTGGATGTAAATAACGATGATTACAGTATTCAGAAGGTTATAAAAACATTTTAATACAAAACAGCTGTTTATAATAAGAAACTAACTAGTACAGCTGCTTTGTGGAAGTAAATATTGATTTTTATAAGGGAGTAAATGAATTATTTATTCAAATTAAAAAATTTACGAACTAATTTGTTTTGAACATTTAACATTATTTACCATCTTAGTTTTGAGGTTATTATTTATAACTTTTTTGTTAGGTTTTTGATTAAGACTTGAGCCTTACTGGTTCTTTTAACCTTTATTATTACTGCTGTTATAAAATATAAGAAATAATTTGTTTTGAACATTTAACATTATTTACCATCTTAGTTTTGAGGTTATTATTTATAACTTTTTTGTTAGGTTTTTGATTAAGACTTGAGCCTTACTGGTTCTTTTAACCTTTATTTATTACTGCTGTTATAAAATATAAGAAATAATTTGATTTGAACATTTAACATTATTTACCATCTTAGTTTTGAGGTTATTATCAATCCTACACTTTTATTATAAATAAAACATAACATATGTTTTTATAAAGTCGCACCGGGGGTTGGCGTGCGGAGCACGCAGGGGTCTCCCCTAGTCATATTATATTATTCTAAGAATAATTCAATATGTAAGGGATAATAATTGTAATAATTATTATATTTGTGCGTTTTAAGTTTTGTAAAGAAGATTGATTTTTATGTAACTGAAGTAAGTTTAGACAAAATGTTACATTTTATGCATTTTGACAAAGTAATATTTTACATTCTTTTATTTTACTGTAACTTATTATTACTCCTTAAATATAAAATTTTGCTTCATATTACAACAATGGAGGTCATACACGTTAATGGAGTATCTATTCCTCACAGAGACGTTTCTTCTAGGCCAAATGGCCAATGCTTATTCTACTCTTTGGTTTTAATTGTACATGACACGATTCACTGGGGTTTGAGGTGACGAACAGAGTTGTTAGTCATGTTTCAAACAATTGGTGTAGGTGCAAACCATATACTTTAAAACAAAAAAAAAAAGAATATGTCGAGGATATGAGCAAACCGGTAACTTTTGGAACCTCCTGTGAAATTCAAGCAACATCCGAAATATTTTTTATGAATTTCAGGTGTACAGAGATGGTTATTTGTTGTGAGAGAGTTTTGGCGAACCGATTGAGGGAGTAGGGAGGCTAAGGTTTACTGGGGAACTGACGAGAGACCACCATAGATATGAATAATATGGATCGCTGACTCAGGTGGCGGAATACGCTAGGAGCGAGCCGGCGGAGACCGGTCCCCCCCACCACAGGAAGGGCATTCCCGCCGCGTTGTGTGTCAGTTGCCATTGTGATTGCATTTAGTTGTCAACCCAAATATTGGGATTATTTTCAATACACCATGCATTGCGTGCTTCACACGCCAACCCCCGAATTTTAAGTATTTTCAATACACAATGCATAGCGAGCTTCGCACGCCAACCCCCGTGTTGGGAGTATTTTCAGTACACAATGCATTGCGTGCTTCACACGCCAACCCCCGAATTTTAAGTATTTTCAATACACAATGCATTTCGAGCTTCGCACGCCAACCCCCGTATTCCGAGTATTTTCAACACAATGCATTGCGTGATTCGCACGCCAACCCTCGTATTGGGAATATTTTCAATAAACAATGCATTGCGTGCTTCGCACGCCAACCCCCATATTGGAAGTATTTTTAATA
>JAGFPH010000481.1:250233-262202 GCA_018207615.1 Philaenus spumarius
TTTTTTTATTTAAAAATTGGTTCTAAAACGTATATTTTATAACAGCAGTTATAATAATGACTAAAAGAAGCAGCAAGGCTCAGGTCTACACTTTAATAAGAGCTTAACCTAACAGTTAGAAATACAAATAATTGCTTCAAAGTTTGAAATCAGTTTTTAATGGAAATATTGGAGCAAATAACTGTTGTATCTGTTATTTTATTCAATTTGTTGCTATGGTAATGAATGTAAATACATTCAAGAAATATGTATTGGTTCATCAGTCTAGGCCTAACCTAAAATGTTTTCCGACTAAATTTACAAATACATGTATTGAAATAAAACATGTTTTTATAGCCTATGTTACTCAAGGATAGTGAAGCTTTTTATTCGTAAGACTATTTTTTCAATCGGTTCAGTAGTTCCAGAGATTACCCCCTACATACAAACAAACAAATTTTACCACTTTATAATATTAGTATAGATAATATTTTCATAAAATATATTTAAAAAGGTTAAAGTTTAAGAAATAAGCGATATTATTAACATTTAAACTAACATCAAACTATCATATTTGTTTCGCAAAAATGTTATTTACTTTAACTAAACGTGCTGTATGTTATTATGAATGCTTCTTAGGAAGGACTAAGGATCTATCAAACGTCTTATACCTGTTGAAGTCTCTATAGAAAATAACGAATAACCATTGTTTCAATGGGAAAAACACAAACGTAGTGGTAATTGTGACTTATTTATAAACAAATTTTACCTCTTTATAATATTAGTATAGATAATAATATTTTCAAAAAAATATATTTAAAAAGGTTAAAGTTAGAGACATACGCGAGGTTATTAACATTTAAACTAATATCTAACCATCATTTTTGTTTTGTAAAATTTGTACATATTTAACCTAAACGTGCTGTATGTTATTGTGAAATCTCCTTAGGAATGGTTAAGGATCCATCACACGTCTTATACCACCGTTAAAGTCTCCATAGTAAATAACGAATATAAATGTTTCAACGGGAAAAACACAAACGTAGTGGTAATTGTGATTTATTTATAAACAAATTTAGTTTACATGCGTTTTGTAACATACATATAGGCAAACTAGTTGTCGTACACGTCTTCGTCGTCATAACAAATTCCGGAATAATTTAAGAACGATTTTATAATTCCGTACAAACTATTCTACAAAATAGAAAACCTTAATACTAAATTATGTGGAGGAACAAAAATATAAATCCGTTTGATTTTCCGTTAATTCATATTACTTAGGCGTAGGGGCTACTTTTCTCATCAACTTATTTTTTAACGACTGATACGACCTGGAGGATACATTCTGATTCGCACTGTAATTATTTAACTAAAATTTGATAGATAATGCAATTGAATGTTTTCTTACCGAAATGCGGTTGGTGCAATGGACACAGTCTCGCTTAGTTTCCAGCGAGGCACAATTATTTACAGGCAGTGACGACCATTTTATATATGTACACATTATCTGTGCGTACGTTTAGCCAAGTTTGTCATTTTATTTTTCTTTACATTTGGTTTTATTACAGCCAACGACAATGTCTAAAGTATCATGTATTATCATAGGTCGGTTCAGTAGTTTAATGGTCATACTACTTGTCTAATGTTAGACAATAACGATAGAATAACTCCATAATAGAGTCTTCTCGATACGAGTCGAGAGCCATCCCATGTCTTGCCCCACCTTCACAGTCTCCGAGATAATTAAAAATTATATACGACCGTACAAAGCGTAATTAATAGTCACACACAAGACCTTATATACACGTCTTGCGACGGCCAAGAACGGCGCCTGTGATCGCACACGTCTATATCATTGAAATTCCTCAGGAAGAATAGAAGAGACTTTTTATTTACAAAATATACAAATATGGGATGCAGTTATCGCGACCTTGAGTATTTGTACCAATAACTCGCGTCACCTGCAGGGCTGCAGCAAGGACGGTATTCCTTCTATATAAGGGCACGACGTTTGTCGTATTTACATTCCTAACGCACGTTGCAGAATAGAGTTGTTGACGTACGTAATCCTGAGGACAAACGGTTATTACGCGAAGAGGTATTTACTTCGGTTCGTTACAATTTCATCTTAATATAAAATCTCTTCGGTACGAGGCCGTAAATGTGAGTAATAATTGATTTGGATTTACTGCTGGCTATCCTTGATCACTTTAATATAACTGCACTGTTGGAATGTTTTTATTTCAGTTTGCTATCCTGATTTTGATTAGTCCATAGTCGCGCCAATAAAATACTTCTACAGGCAATCAAGTTTTAGAGCAGCCGTTTTAATATATCAGAATAAAAAACAAACAATTCTATACAAGAAGAACTTTTGCACATTTCTTTAGCATCCCTAGCTGTTGTCATCGCATTGAAAATGATAAAAATAAGAAACTATTCTCAAGATTTATTTATGAAAATTCAACGTCCCTTACAAAAACACTTGTGTCTACTGTTTTGGTATCTCTAGTCGCTTCTAATCAACGTTTTAATTTATACTATGTTTGCTTAACATTTCTAGTTAATGACAGTTAGACTACTGAAGGCGTGTGGGTAGCGAACAGCACAGGTAAATCGATAGCCATAAACCAGGTTCGAACCTACGAGGTTCCAACTGTGGGAGGATATGATAACGCCATTAAAATCTTGGGCACATCGATCCCCAGGACATCTTTACTATATTTTCGAAAGTCTTTAACATAAAAATATTTCTCACTTTAAAAAATCAAATTCAACAACTAGATAAAAAAATCCAACAAAATTAAAATAAAATCTTAAAAAACAATAATAATAATGAATTACAAGTAAACAAATATTATACCAAGGTTGGATTTGAACCAAGGGCCAGTTTTGTTCTATGTTGTCCCTCTTGAAATTACACTTACTGTGTTAGCGAATTTCCATAGGAAATATAAGCTATTTCAGTTACCCTTGTGCTAAGGTCGGGAGTAGTAAATGAGCACCAATCATGTTCCCCATAACACGATTGTCTTTAAACATTGTATACACAGGATGTCCCCGTACTCTCCGGTCCCCTTTTGTGGATTTGTTCCTGGGATCAAGACAAACATATTTCACAATATAAACATACACGGTGCTTACTTTTTCGTCTGTCTGTATGTGTTTAAAAAAATAATAATTGATGTGTAGAGAACAGTTTCACTGATTGAGCTCAAACTTGACATAAAGTTATTCCTAAAAATTATCTTTTTTAACTAAAATAAGCGATTATATCCAATCAGGTGTTTAGAAATGGCGACTGTTTAAAAATTTCAAACCTAAATAACAACAACAAAAAAAACGTACATTTTAACAAAGCGATTGTTTTTCAAAAATTTACAAAACCCTTTTTCGTGCATCTATTTTCAACAGGCCTAATTGACATGTTTGGTGCAAATTCGTTCGAAATCGATCGAATAGTTTACTCTCTAGCATTGTATACATACATATAGAGATACGTACAGACAAACATACATACAGACAGACATTTTGTAAAAACTACTTTTTTGGACTCAGGAGGTCTCAAAACGAATATTTCCACAAAAATCTCAACATCGATTTTTTTGCGGTCACTATACTTTCTCTATACTATAGTATAGTGAGAAAGTTATATGGATACAAAGTGTTCATAAAGCCCCATTCCTCCTTTATTATTTTTGTGATTGAAAATAAGTTAACAAAACTTAGTACACATCTTGTGTTGCATAACAGGACAAATGTTTTGACATATGATTTTGGGGAGCTTAGAGGTAAGGGGTTTCACAATTTCAGAAAAAGGCAGGTCATGTAATACACCATTGAAAAGCTTATTAAAAGAGAAACAGAATGGCAAAAACTAGAGCTTAGTATCTTAATTAGTAAATTTATATTGTTATCATAACATCAAAACAGGTTATTCATTTGTTAATATTAGGAATAAGTAGGTTGTATGTTATTTTCCAGAACTTTGATTGTCCGTTACTTTAAACGAAGTAAGGTATTAAGCTCTAGTTTACGTCATTGTGTTTCTCTTTTAATAAGCTTTTCAATTGTGTATTACATGAACTACCTTTATATTTAAAATTGTTAACCCCCCTTACTCCCCTAAGCCCCCCCAAAATCATAGAGGGTCAGATATGTCAACAAATTTGTCCTGCTATGCAACACAAGATATATACAAAGTTTTGTTAACATATTTTCAGTAACAAAAATAATAAAGGGGGGTTAAAGGGACTTTATGAATATGTGTTCGCACTCTAACAGCCGTATTTTAAGTCTGATTTGGTCCAAATTTGGTACACACGTCAGTTGTCTACGTCGCAACAACCGGAAGCACGTTTTTTTTACCATAAGTAACTATTTTTTTATTCCTAAACAGTGAAACTTGTTTATGGTTTTATCTAAAAAATAACCGTAGGATATTATTCTGTTCGTATTGTTTTTTTACACGACCTTACATCTCGCTTGGTAAAAACTCTTCAATACTGTATTTGCCCCAGCAACTAACCTTTCTGAGCTATAACGGGAGTTGAACCCGAAGAAAAATCACTAACAATTACACCAACCAAGGCCTCAACCTAGCCTAACCTAAATAACCTGAAGAGTACCTATCCCAATAATTGAGTGACACTACTCCTTATTAAAAGCGCTAAGTTTGGTAATGACTGTACTCTAAAAGTAAGGCGAGATGATGACAAGTGTATTGTGTCATGAATACATGATTAACCTCTGGCGCTCGGTGTCCTGCTGAGGACCTTCTAAACTTAATGAGGACGCTTATTGTAAACAAAGATAAAGTGTGATGTGACTGAGGAACTACAAGGATTTGGTTTTATAACTGTTTTTTCTCTTTTCTTAAAGGAAACTTTCAGTATGTAAATATACAGGGTGATCCGGAACTATAAGGCCATGTCTCGGTAGCTACAAAATAAAAATAAATTCATATATGCCCAAAAACGCTTCTTTTCCCAGATATCCGCCATTTTTTTTACAAAATAATTCATAGGCTATATCGAGAGAAATGTTTGACTGATTGAGTTCAAACTTGGCATGAAGTTTAACCTAACAATGATCTATCTCATAACAAATAAGCGATTATATGCAATCATGCGTTTCAAAATGGCAGCTGTTTAAAAATTTCAAACCTAAATTTCTCAAAAATATATATCAAGATACCTTTTTTTAGCCCTTTTGATTCCCTATCGAATGGTGTAACTGCCAAAACAATAGGATGAAGGATAATAGTTAAGTTATGTGTAATAATTGGTTTGTTCAATCCTATACCAACATGGTAAACAAAACAATATTGTATGTACATAAGCTGTTATTATCTAAAAAATTATTATGTAAAGAATTATAGAAATTCCATACAGGTCATTAGACAAGAATAAACCGAGGAGAGCACTGAATGTACCACGTAACCAGATTGCAGGTATGGACGGGTAAAACAAATCTGACCCAGGGTCTCATGAATCACGGAAACTTTCGGGAGTACCCGCACCGATTTTAGATAAAAGACAACCCTAATTGTTTGCTGAAAAAGCATAACCTCTTTCCTTTCATTGCTTAAAGTGGAAAATGGATTCGGATGAGTTACGGAAGGCTATAGGGGAGATCCTGGAAGTTCCTATATGTCATCCATCCTGAAGAATAGTGAGTAGGGAAAGGATGATAGGGAAGGGAGTGAGAAGGGAGTAGGGGATGATAGGGGGTGATGATACACCCTCAAGAAATAGAGGACAATCAGGGCTGCATAGGCCATTATACACCCTGAAGAAATAGAGGGCGATTAGGGCTGCATAGGACATACACCCTGATGAAATAGAGGATGATAAGGGCTGCATAGGGCATTATACACCCTGAAGAAATAGAGAATGATTAGGGGCATATAGGTCATTATAGACTCTGAAGGAATAGTCCCGTGTTCCGAAGGTGAGTGAAGAATAAATGTAGCGGCAGTCTTTTCGTGGGTGTAAGGGCTGAAAAAGTTTCGATCGTCGCTCCAAAAAAGAAAGTATGTAATGTATGATTTTAGGAATATTCGCAAATGTTTAAGTGTAATAGTTTGATGGAATGTGATAAACCCGTTTTACAGTACACAGCAAATTAAATAGTAAAACAATTGGGCTTAGAACAAATAGAAAAGCTTAGTTCGCGAATTATCAGGTTCAGGAGAAGTTGTAATAATTGTAACACCGATAAGATCGTGAAGTTCCGGATTTATGAACTGCGGGAATATAATTACATATAAGTACCTATTTCGCCAATGGCAAGAATCTAAAATCAATCAATCTAGAAATTTAAAGATCTTTATTAGACCGGTTGTGACCAATAAATAGGAAGCGTTGATAGAATTCACTGTTGATGGGAGTGCTGTACCTAAGTTTGAGAGACAAATTTGGGTGGGTTAGAATAATCTAGTTTTTAGCATGGAAAAGAATTTAGAGTTTATGTATTTTGTGTTTTATATATTTAATATCCGTTCTTCTCCGACGTTAAAGTCTTTTAAAATGTAACCAAAGAAAAACAACAACAAATCTAACAAGACATTCGATACCAACAGGGCTGAAGCCTACTCCAATCCTGATTCGATTATTCAAAATCACACTCATATAATATCGAATAAATTGGTTGCCTAATCGCAATTGGCAGGTGTCAAGGGCAAAAAAAAAGGAAAGTTGTATTTTTGCTCGTGTAGGACAATCTATTGTTGAGCTAAATGTTCTGTTGACACATGCTCAATCAATGTCCGCTCGACGACCCACGGATCGGCGACTTTTCCTTTGGGAGGTCCTTTCTGCGACTAATTCAATTTGCCCGAAAATTTCGTGTTGACTTGTGTCCCACACGGGTCAATGTGCTGTACCGGTTTCGATAACACTTCGTCCAGAGAGTTTTATTATAATCAGGGTCGATCGACAACTCCACGAGATGGTAGTTTGGAATTAATTCGAAAACTCATTTCTACAATGTTAAGGTAATTGTTCCTCGCCCAAAGGATACTATAATATTATAGCTTAAAACGCCGAACACTTGCGATTTTCATATAATCACAATCGTAAAATTTTAATTCTTTTAAATCAACCAATTTTAACAAACAAATGTTTGCTATTTTGGCTGTATTACAGTATGCACACTAATAAACAATACTGAAATTGCAGTTTTAAATGTTCTATTTTTAGACAAATATTACAAAGAAATGGGAAGCCAAAACTTGAGTTTCTTACTCACACATGTTCTTTAATAAGTCCTCCATTAAGGCTCGGCAGGAGTGAAAAAATATTTCTTAGTCGACCGTAGCTCTCCATGTGGCAGAGCTGCACACTACTAGCATCGGGTTTACTAGTTTTTCATTCTGCCGCTAGCAAATATAGGACTACTTCATAAAGGCGGAAAATAGAGGTTTAAATTAGAGGGTTAAATTTTGACCGGAAATTAAAATTTAGTGGCTTAACGTGTTATTTGAAGCATCTATTCAGTGGGAATTATATTTTTAGCTATTACCTATAAGTAACTAGCTGCCCCGATCCGGCTTTGCACGGATAGACAAATCAAAATTAAATGTATATTGACAAAAATATATTATATCAATAAATATATTACACTATGTATTTCTTATGGGGACATTTAGTTACTTTGACCCACCCCCAAACTTCCTCTAAAATTTCGAATTTTTTTAAACCCTTTCTTAGCGAGCACCTATGGCCCTAGAGGAAGCTACGTACCAAATTTCATTTTAATCCGTTCAGTAGTTTTAGGGAAATCGTGATTTAGTAACTTTGACCTCCCAAAATCCCCCCTAAAATTTTGAATTTTCGGAAACCCTTTCTTAGTGCGCGTCTAGAGCCTATAAAGAGTATTAGTGCCAAGTTTCATGTTTGTAGGCCTCGTGGTTTTGGAGAAACTGTGATGAGTCAATGAGTCAATGGTATTTGGCTTTTATAAGTATAGATAGAGTATTTAAACGGAAACCACTGGCGTCGTTTGGTAAATGGTAAATTACATCTGTGAGGGTAAGAAAATCAGAGATACTTTGATAACTGAGTTTAATTATTAGTTTTAAATAAATATCGGTGATCTATTACAATTTATATGTATGTTTTCATATGTTTCGGTTTACCAGGTTTTTCGTGTCTTTTTTTAAGTGATATGGTTGTGTGAGGGATTTTAGTTATTTATTTGTTACTACTGTATTAGGACTACTGAGTGGACTTACGTGCGTACTTGTCAATTATAATTATTATAAAATAGATTTAAGTTTCTGAAATGTTAAATTTTTTGTTTGTTTAGAATAAGTTAGGAAAAAATACAGTGTGTATAATGTTCTATAAAATATATTTCTATGTGCTACGACTGTAAATCTATTTAGTCCTAAAAAAACTATAAAAAAATAAAATAGAATATATATTTATAACAATTATAAATAAAGTAAATACTTTATAACACAAAAATAAATAAACGGTACCAGGAACTGGCACATACTTTCTCACATACACATTTAAATTACTAAACAGATTCACTGTGACTTGTAGGGTGGGGTAGGAAAGGTGATTTTTTTATTAAAGTAGAAGATTAACTAATAAATATTATTATTATTATCTAGAGAGAAAACTATTCTATCGATTACGAACGAATTTGCACCACACACGTCAATTATACCTATATAGATGCACAAAAAACGGTTTTGACAATTTTTGAAAAACAACTTCCTTTATGGCCAAAAAACCCCCAAAATTCAGTTATTATTATTATTATTAGCTAAACGAGAATTTTTAGAAAGATGCTGTTTTTTGCATATGGTAGGGTACATTAAAGGCTACAAATAAGCCAAATTTTATCAAAATCGTTAGAGCCGTTTTTTTATATAAAATAATAACTGATTTTTTGGGGGGTTTTGCCAAAAAGGGGTTGTTTTCAAAATTTTTCAAAACCGTTTTTCGTGCATCTATACAGGCCTACTTGACATGTCTGGTGCAAATTTATTTGAAATCGGTCGAATAGTTTTCGCTCTAGATTTGTATACATAGGCTACAGACATACAGACATTCATACAGACCTACAGACATACAGACATTTTGTAAAAACACTTTTTTTGGACTCAGGGGGTCCCAAAACGGATATTTCCACAAAAATCTCAACATCGATTTTTTTGCGATCACTATACTTTCTCTATACCTACTATAGTATAGTGAGAAAGTAAAATAGTTGGTAAGCAATGTGTTTAAATTCTGTTATTTATTTTTTTAATAAAATATTTATCTTAATACAGTTAGGAGCATTTGTTTTGTGAGTTTGTTTATAATAATGCATGGATATGTAATTTGATTTTATAGGTTAAGTCTAGTATGTAAGTAAATATTGTAAATAAGCATTGTGTATTAGACTAGAGATAGGGCAATCGCTACTCTAGCAGATGACTACAACGGTCATGCCATAGTTTGCATTTAGTTATCTTTCGTATGGTTAAGGTTTTTTATGTTATTGTTATAAAAGTATAGATTTGTTTGGTTATATTTTACGTTAATATTAATAAATGCAATTATTATTATTATTAACATCATTTAGATATGAATCTGAAGATGACCGTGTAACCGCCGAAAGCAGCAATCCATTCAGGAACCAATTTGGGTTGTTTGGCGGGGTAAAAACAAGGTAATTAATCGCCTATTGTTTAAACAAAATTATCTTAGGAACATTTTTAAAGTAGCAAATTATCAATCGCATTAAATGCTCATAGCAGGAAGTAGATAAAATAACAACTAAATAGAGTTCCAAGTGGAAGCACAATAAATCACAACGTTAAGATTTGTCTTCTCTTAACAGACTTGAGTAATTAATCAAACTGTCCGGGTTAATTAAAGAAAGTGTAGCTTACTTCCAGGCTGGGTATTGTTATGTGCAACGAAAGCCCTGAAGGAACGTCCTCAGTGCGAGATGTGTTACGAAGGAGCTCTTTTGTTTTGATCACCAGTATTACGCATGAAGTCCCCGGAAGGCAAGTCCTCGGTGGTGTTTAATAACCAATGTTTCTAGGACTTACGCAACATGTTATGTGTGTCTCTCAGCTTCTAGGCATTTTATGTAATTATGTAATGAATGAATCTCTTCTGATCTCATCGTGGCCTCCAAGACTGCCGTTGATGGCGCTGGGTCGTCTTAACTTTGTGTCC
This sequence comes from Philaenus spumarius, assembly GCA_018207615.1. NCBI lineage: Eukaryota > Metazoa > Arthropoda > Insecta > Hemiptera > Aphrophoridae > Philaenus > Philaenus spumarius. Next base: position 260,403 of record JAGFPH010000481.1, read on the forward strand.
TTTTACGGAATTTTACTGAAAACCTAAGCGGTTTTTTATTTTCGTAAACGGTTTCCTGTGGTTAAGATTAATAGAACTCACTCCCCAGTCAGTTCCAGCAGTGTCGTACCGAGGATTTGGCTTTGGAGGGGACTAATCTCAGGTCAGAGAACTGTATATATATAATAAATAAAATCTAAATGGATTGAAGTTCTTTAACTTATCGCAAATTAGGAAAAAGTATATATTTTTTTAAAAGTGAATGGTGACGGGCTTGAGTCAGACAATAGTGCAATATAAACCTGCTTTCCGCCAAATCACCCAGCATTGGTCTAGAGTGACGGTCTATAGCCACTTAGCCAGCACCCATACGTTATTTACTACGATCGGATAGTAAATAACTGAGTAATGAGACATTTACCTAATTATGTAACAACTGTACACGGCAAATTGTTGCTTAGTGCAAATTTTGTATGATATTTATTTCAGGAAATGTCTCATTACTCTATGATTTTGTTCGTCTAAAATTCTCCATTTTTTATTACTGGTAACATTTTTTTATAAAAATTAAGGTTTTCGTGAAATTTAACATCGAAGATTTTAAATGGCCGCCATCTTAAAACTGCTTAAGATATCGTAACGGAATTTCATACACTTGTTTGACCTACCAAGGTACACGTTCGTGCAAAATTTGAAGTTTTTATCTAAAATAGTACTCAAGTTATAAAATAATTTGTAAAAAACACAATCAGGGCAGACAGAAAACTAGGCATGTCAGACCCATATTTATATGACATTTTTTGTTTGTCTTGACCTAAGGAACAAATACAAAAAATTTTTCCAGGGAGTTTTTACAAATTCCAGGGATGTATACAAATTCACCAACCTTAAATTAAAACTCAAGGTGGTAAGGTTTCGTAAAATATTGTTTTATAATTAACGGTGCAACGATATTCAGAGGATATCCGATGACAAGAACGTCAAATTGGTTGACGTAGCCTTGAATGTGGGATATCGCACGCACGGACAGTGGGTGTGGACAAGTGCCTGACCGTGGGCAGTCGTAATGTTTGCTTAAGGTTAGAAGTAAGACCGATTTCACGAGCCGAACAGAACGGGTGAATGGTCCGCTAATTGTTGGCGGACTCGATCTGCATTAAGTAACGCACGATATGACGAGCGAAATAATTATAGGAAACCTAAACACATTGGGTAATATGGGTGAAACCAGTTGTCTTGAATAAAGTCAAATTAGAAAAGATATCAAACTGTTTGAAATGTATTCCGACAGAAAGTACTTTTTGAAATGGTGCATTATTGTGAGTGCAAAAAGGAGAGCTATGTGAAGCAGGCAGCGCCCAATCCCAAAATTAAAAAATTTATTATCACTTTCGTTTGTTTATCGTTTGTTTACGTTTGTTTAGCTATTTTCATAGTTTGTTTACCCTCAGTTCAAGAGTTATTAAAAAACATAACACAAATTCGTTTGTAACTATGAAACTAGCTAAACAAACATACACAAACGATAAACAAACGATAAAAGAACGTAAACAAATGATAAACCAACGATTTCATTCATTTCCGGTTGTATATGCTTCATGGGCGCTGCTCTCTTGAACCTAGCAGTGCCCATGATTTTTTGATTTCTTGATAAACTGAGACTAAACAAACGATGAAAATAGCTAAACAAATTCCAAACAAACGTAAACAATCAATTGCATTAACTTTCGGGTAAATATTCTTTATGGGCGCTGCTTACGTGAACCTATCAGCGCCCATATTTTTTGCCATGTATGGATTACTGAGCCTAAACAATCGATG
>JAGFPH010000481.1:266823-288074 GCA_018207615.1 Philaenus spumarius
TTCGAGATTTAATTTGAAAACAAATCGATCTGGCGTAACCATGTAATCTTGTCTTTGTAATCCGACGCATTCAGGGTATTTAATCCTTGGAGGTGAACGTCTGGTCTGAAGTAGGAAGTGCAATGTTCAAGACACCTGACTACTTACAAATAACTCGATAGTGCCATAACTCAGCTGATTGTGTCAACCTGACAGCTGTTCTTTGCACGGCTTGTTCACTCCAAGGTCAACTTGTTAACTTCCAGTCTTTTACTCATCATTTCATTTGCGTTCTGTTGAATGTTGATCGCAAGTAGTTGGGAAACTACGTTTGAAGTTATTTTTAATGGTGACAACAATCTTTGGGTTCGGTTTGCTTTAATGAGTCATCTGCAAACAACGCAATTATAAAATTGTATAACAACTGTATAATTAGTGTTATTTGTTTTTCTGTTTGTTTGAGAAAGATAAGATGGATGCTTAAGTGGCCTTTTGCAATAACTGTTTACAGGCTTCAAGAAGAAATATTTCTTGAATGCCTGAAAATGAGAATAGAAATGTTTTAAAACAAACAAGTGGCCCATTTTAAAACTATATAATGCCTATCAAATGTGGTGAACGAAGTAGTAAACATAACCTTTAAATATAATGCACAGATGGTTTGTGTTGAATTATTGACCTAAATCAGCTGTTATGCATGTACTAGCCATTCTATCCCTCAAATATGAAACCTAATCTAAAAGTTGTAAATATAACTCCAAAATGTTTCACATAGCCAGTATTTGTTGTAAAAAGTTGATGAATGAAATCAGCTGTTATATGTTTGAATAGAGGTTTATGGTAATCAGCTGTTATGCATCCTACCCCTCAAATATAAAACCTAACCTAAAAGTTGTAAATATAACTCCAACGTGTTTCACATAGCCAATGTTTGTTGGATAAAGCTGATGAATGAAATCAGCTGTTATGTTTGATAGAGGTTTATGGTAATCAGCTGTTATGCAAGTACCAGCAATCCTACCCCTCAAATATAAAACCTAACCTAAAATTTTTAATATAACTCCAAAGTGTTTCACGTAGCCAATGTTTGTTGTTTAAAGCTGATGAATGAAATCAGCTGTTATATGTTTGAATAGAGGTTTATGGTAATCAGCTGTTATGCAAGTACTAGCAATCCTATCCCTCAAATATAAAACCTAACCTAAAAGTTGTAAATATAACTCCAAAAGGTTTCACATAGCCAAGGTTTGTTGTATAAAGCTGATGAATGAAATCAGCTGTTATATGTTTGAATAGAGGTTTATGGTAGTCAGCTGTTTATAACGTAACATATGATTAAAGTTATAGCAATTTTATACTCTCGGATTATCAAAAGTAGGAAAGTAATGCTTAAATAAATTTTTGTTTGGTTTTTTAACATAATACTGAATATATTAAGGCTCGGCCGGAGGGGAAAATATCTCTAAGTTGACCGCAGCTCTTCAAGCGGCAGAGAGGTACACTACTAGCGTTTAGTTTGTGTGCGTTTCGTTCTTACGCTAGCAAATATAGGGCAGCCTCATATAGGCGGAAACAGGAATGTTACAGAAGGAACCTTGACTGTAAACGTACTTTGGTGACAATGTATGTGAGAATGTGTTATTTAATGCTTTTCTCACACATTCAAAATTAACGGATACTCATATTTTTCTAGTATTCCTCCGCGAGCAAAAAGTTGTGATAACCACCAGAGTGCAGGATAAACACTCTGCCTCTGATAGAGACAGTGTGGCCATAGAGACAGTAAAAAGCTTAATATTAACATTTATTTTAAAGCAATTAAAACCTTGACATTAGTTTATGTGAGTTTTCAATTAACCGGTGCTTGTTTCGATTCTCTTTCGTCCCAAGGAACCTCTCTACCCGGTGTTTCGTAGTTAAAGCTACTCGCCGTAAGATAGCACCACCACATTGAAAAACGAGAATTTATGTCTAGTTATAATTTATATACACTTTTACTGGTTTTAATATTAACTTACTTGAGAAAAGTATGAATTAGAAGACTGCGCTGCAGACCTAGAACAAACAAACATTAAATAAATAACAAAATACACGGAAATAAACCGCTGCCAATAAGGTAACGATCAGAACATAATACTGACAAACCTTACATGACATAAGTAAAGCCTAGCATAGTGTCACTGTCGATAGTGGTTCACTGCATAGTTGTATTTAATTTATTTTTCTAAATTTCCTGGAAAACATATAAAAAATGCATTTGCCTCTTTAACTTTCACCTTATAAGTTTCTTAAATTAAAGATGGGGTGAAAGTTTAAAATATTTTATGCGCTTGCACTGCTTTAACAATCAGATGTAAATACAATTTATAAAACTAGTTTTTTAATGTTTAAATTGCCTAAACTGAGTCCACACTGACCAAACAAATTCCTTGAAGAATACAGTTTGTTTTCCTGATACATTTTAAGGATCGTTTCCGGGAAAAACGTCCAATGGCATTTTAGAGTTGTCTACCAGAGCCTACTGTATTCTCATCAGAGACAGAATAAAAAGGACTACAAAAAAGGTGTTTTGACATGTTTTGTTAAAATGTACGGTTTTTGAATAATTTAGGTTTAAAACAGCCGCCATTAAACGCATGATCGGATGTAATCGCTCATTTTTCTTGAGATATATCACAGTTAGGTTAAACTTCGTACCAAGTTTGAACTCAATCAGTCAAACATTTCTCTAGATATGAATTATTTTGTACAAAAAACAAAATGGCGGATGTCTGAAAACGAAGTGTTTTCAGGCCTATGTTTATATGAACTGTTTTTCTTATTTTTAGCTTCCGAGACATTTCCACGTAGTTCTGAACCAGCCTGTATAATTCGGCCTGTTCCTACCAGTTGGAATAGTTGAACTGTTGTTTACCAGACGTAAGATTTTAACTTACCAATAGTAAGGAATCCATAAATAGAAGATTAAAACTTGGCATTTAAATTGTGTAACAAATAATAAAAAATCACAGATTAGACAGTTACATCATCTCATTATTTTTAAGGTAAAGTTGTAGCATTAGCCTAATTGGCCTAGCACTAAAACTATTCGAAACCAACTTTAAAAACATAAAATTATTATTCAACATATTTAGCTGTATGTTTTTACTCGAGTTTATATTTTCATTAAAGGTTGAATACCAAATACGCACTTCCTGAGATCTCATTGTTCTACAAAGTTTGATTATGGGGGCAAATAAAATTGTCTTGGTTGTGTTTGATGACGAGTCCACACTGACCACGAAACAAAAATAAATCCAGCGAACTCGTTCGTCAAATAAATACGAGTAAAGTGTTGACTGGCCTATACGTCTCTTCTATGTAATATTTCTATTTTATCATTATTTTGACAAAAATATATTGTTATTAGCGTTCATAGAGTTTTTTTTTTTAATATGGAGAAACATTATAAAAAAGAATAGAGTTTCGTTAGTAAAAAAAAAAATATTTTTCTTATTATTTTAATTATAATAATAATAATTACAGCGTATTTATATTTATAAACAGAAAAAAAGTGGCGAAGTTTCGATTAATTTCTTCATTATAATATTAATAACTTCTAAATCATTTGATCTATCATTTATACTAATATTATAAAGAGATACAATTTGTTTGTTTGTTTGTAGGGAGTAATCTCTGGAACTACTGAACCGATTGAAAAAATAATATTACTAATATAAATCTTCACTATCCCTGAGTAACATAGGCTATATTTCATTTTTAACATTTTTTATTTCAATATTTGTAAATTTAGTAGAAAAAAATTCTTAGGTTAGGCCTAGACCGATGAACTAACACGTCATATTTCTTGAATATATATACATTCATTACCACAGCAACCAATTAAATAAAATAACAGATAAAACAGCTGTTTGCTCTAATATTTCCATTAGCACCTGATTTCACACTTTGAATCAATTATTTGTATTTGTAACTTTTAGGTTAGGTTTTTATTGCGTGTAGACCTGAGCCTTGCTGGTTCTTTTAAACTTTATTACAACTGCTGTCATAAAATATACGAAATAATTTTATTTTAACATTTAACACTATTTTCCATCTTAACTTTGGTGTTATTATTAATCCTACACATTTATTATAAAAAACATAACATGATTATGTGTATAGAAAATTAAAACGGGGTTGGAGTGCAGCGGCACGAAGGGGTTTCCCCTAGTTATGAAATAAAAAGCAATTAAAAGATATTTGTATCTTTATTTAGAGCGTTTCACATTAAGAGCATTTCACATTAGGAGCGTTTCACATTAGGAGCGTTCCACATTAGGAGCATTTCACATTAGGAGCGTTTAACTTTAGGAGCGTTTCACAAAATGCATGGTGAAACGCGTGACGGTAAAATCCGATTCACCCCCAGCAACACGAAAACTATATACTCTGCTATGCAAACATGTATACACATTTTCGGATGTGGTGCGCCTATACAGTATAAGTTTACACTTCAAAATCTGAAATGGTTAAACTGAAATTTTAAAAATATGTTTGTATGTGTAATTATCTTAAATTAACAATTCTCTGAAAATTTAAACCAAAGTTTTCTTTTGTTCCCTTAAAACTCATCAAATTTTTATAGTTTTAATGCATGTAGAGGTCTGTTTAACGTCTCTTCTCAACCAAAGATCGAATTACTAAGCGAACTACTGATCAGAAACAACCACTATGTACTGTAGTACTTTACATTATCATTGTAAGCACGTATCTTCAACTAACATTACATCGAGTAACGTTCATTACCTCGATCACACATAAATCGATACATTCATTATACCTTTTAACCGCAAATCGATACATTAACTGTTACTCGAGTTTAAATTATACAGTATAAAGCGGTAATAGAATTCCACTTTTCTATTTGTTTTATTATAGGTTATCTAAAACATAATAGCCTTAGTTAGCGTTGCTGAATTAATTAATTACAAAACAAGTAGGTTTTTATTGTAAGTTATGTTTATGTAGTTTTACGACTAGTAATGGCATTGGATTGTCTCGTACTAATTAAGGTTTGAAATTTTATGAGGTATGAAATTGTTGGCTCGTTATGCGCATTCTAAAAGTTGCGTTTGTACAACAAAGCTGTTCATCAGCTGATTTGGATTGAACAAACCTTTAATCGTGACTGTTAAGTCGTTGATAGCTCAGATGACCGATCACTTTAAAATACATTCTCTTACAGCTGGTTTCTAGATCTTTTATAACTTAATCTACACTCATATTATAAAGAGGTAAAATTTATTTGTTTGTGTGTAGGGGGTAAGCTCTGGAACTACTTGACTGATAGAAAAAATATTTTTACTAATAAAATACTATATTATCCCTGAGTAACATAGGCTATAATTCATTTTGATAAAAACATTTTTTATTTCAATATTTATAAATTTAGTCGGAAAAAATCTTAGGTTAGGCCTAGACTGATGAACCAACAGATGTATTTGCATTTACTACCATAGCAACTAATCGAATAAAATAACAGATAAATAGCTGCTTGCTCTAATATTTCCATTAACAACTGATTTCAAATTTAGAAGCAATTATCCGTATTTCTAACTTTTAGGTTAGGTTTTTATTAAATTGTAGACCTGAGCCTTGCTGGTTCTTTTAACCGTTATTATAACTGCTGTTATAAAATATACGAAATAATTTGATTTGAACATTTAACATTGTAACAACCCCAAAACAATAAATACTGTTGTACTTTCCTTAAAGCTAGAGAGCTGAAATTTTGTACATTTATTTCTTACAAGATACATAGAAAAATGAAATTAGATTTGAGTTTTTTTCGCGTGCTGAAAATGTGATAACAACCCCTAAAACAATAAAAATTAATTGTTATAATTTCCTTAAAGTAATGAGCTGAAAATTTGTACATTTATTTCTTAAAATATACATAAAAAAGTATTATAGATTGTCCTTTTGTCGCGTGCTGCTAAGGGGTGAAAATATTCTAAACAATCAGACAAACAAAAATTTTTAATTGTGTGTTTTAGTATTTGGTAATGTGTGAATAAGCATATGAGTTTAGAAAAAATCTTATATTTTGAAATCACAGACAGACACTTCAATTTTACTTATACTAGGGGAAACCCCTGCGTGCTCCGCACGCCAACCCCCAATGGAACCTTCTAAAAACAAATGTTATGTTTTATTTATAGTAAAGTTGTACGATTAATAATAACCTCAAAATTAATTTGATAAATAAGGATAAATGTTCAAATCAAATTATTTCTTAGATTTGATAACAACAGTTATAATAATGGTTAAAAAAACCAGCAAGGCTTAGGTCTACACTTTAAAACCCTAACCTAAAATGTAGAAATAAACAAATAATTGCTTCAAATTTAGAAATCAGCTGTTAATGGAAATATTGGAACAAACAGCTATATTATTATTGTTATTTTATTCAATTGGTTGCTATGGCAATAAATGTAAACACATGTGTTGATTTATCATTCTAGGCCTAGCCTAAGAATTTTTTTCCAACCAAATTTCAAATATTGAAATAAAAAAAGGGTTTTATCGAAATGAAATATAGCCTATGTTACTCAGGGATAGTGTAGCTTTTTATTGGTAAAACTATTGTTTTAATCGGTTCAGTAGTTTCATAGATTACCCCCTACATACAAACAAGCAAACAAACAAACAAAACAAACTTTACCTCTTTATAATATTAGTATAGATGTATGAAAAGTTAATAGAACAGCCATACATTTATAAGGTTTCTCTTCTATGAGTGTGTCAACGTGTATAGATTAATAAGTAGCAGATTTCATTTAAAAATATAATTTACATTAACTGTCATATTATTTTACAGAACAGCTGTTTTATGTTTTTAATTTATTTATTTAATACCAAATTAATGTTTTAATGTAAACAAAACAGATGTTTTTAAATTCTCATGTATTTCTTATGGGGATTTTTCGTTTTTTGGGGACCTCAAAAACCCCTTAGTTTTTAAGTTTAGAAAAAACTTATATTTTTCCCTCGTTCCTTGGATCGATACCTTTAATTTGATACCTCTCCTATAATCCTCCGATTTACCAAATTCCCACAATTTTGAATCTAAAATTTCGCTTACAGAATTATATATAAGGATGTGTAGATAGGTTGAAGGACCGTTTAGATAAATCGTATAGATGGTAAAAAGGAACTATTTTAGGCCTATAATTGATAATAATATACCAAAGACTGATAACGGATGTAAGTGACGGGGCTCTGCAACTACGGGGACATATGGTGCCAATGCAAACGACAAAATCCCTTATTTTGTTAATAATTTTAAAATTTTTTAAATTTTTTAACAGGAATTTTTAAAGAAATGATGATTGATTAGGACAGAGGCACTTGGATATAAGTTGAGTGGTGGGGCTAGCTGTGACCTGTACATAATGTATGGCATATATCGAAAATATATAAGCAATATCCAAAACAAGTCCACAAAATAACTAATTTAGTTCATCATTTTAAAATCTTTAACAGGATGATTTAACATATGATATTAGAAAAAATCTTATATTTTGAAATCGCAGACGGACACTTCACAATTTTATTTATAACTAGGGGCTCTGCGCCAGCTCGCTTTGCTCGCCAACCTCCGGGGTGACATGGTGTTATTAATGCAAACATATTATGTATATTGTATTATTTTTACGAAAATGATAATTGATTATTACAGAGGCACTTCGATCTTATTTGGGTGGGGTGGGGATAGCTGTGACCTGTTCATAATGTAAGGCATAGATCGAAATAGACGCGCATATCCCCAACATTTGTCCACAAAATTCGTAATTTTGTCCATCATTTTTAAATTTTTTAACATGAATTTGAAATATTTTCGGAATAAAAAGTAGCCTAAAACATTATCCGAACAGTCTTCTAAATGAATGAAAGTTTCGTCAAAATCGGTGCAGCCATTTCTGAGATTAGCCCGTCCAAACAAACAGACAGGCAAACATTTGTAAATGTGTGTTTAGGTTTTGTAATGTGTGAATAACCACATGAGCTTGGAAAAATCTTATATTTTGAAACCACAGACAGACACTTTAATTTTATTTATATTTGTATGTGATAAAAATGAACTAGTTTAGGCCTATAATGGATAATATACCAAAGACAGACATTTTTAATGAAATAACCTGATTTGAAGTACTTCTGAAATGCTTTTTACAAATTATGAAAATAAATGATTAGCAGGTTTATCCTGTTTGCATAATAAACGATTATATATAGGCTAAGTTAAGTAAAACGTTTTACCTAGGAAGTAGGATAAGTTACATTGCTTCACAATACCGTGAGCGGAGCTAGTCGGGTATTGGAATCAGAAGCACGCAGACGTCTCTTCTTGTTTTTCATAAATATAAAATAACTTATAGGAAAGTTAACTTAAAAATTGTTGGCAAAAACTTATAAGAAATGTACATTTTTGGCTTAAACTCTTTTTTTATAACGTTTACAAAAACGATTATAATTTTTTTTAAAGTTTATAATTTTTATTTGTCCTACAAATAGCCCAGTCGGTATAGGTTACAACTACCAGTAATTTGTAATACGGTTGATTTTTTTTTATAAGTACATTAAAGTATGTAGATTAACATAAAAAAAAAGTTTTCCAGTCTATCGATTTCCCAAAGTCGAAAAAAATCGATTATTATTTTTTTCTTCGATTATGTTTAATATTTCAAGCTGGGATGAAGATAGAGAAAAATAAAAAATACCACCGTGTAGGGGAGGTATTTTTCAACAAAAAAGGTCATATGTATTTATTTCGTCCGAACAATGGTTTGTCTGGGAAAAAATAGATAATGCAGGTATGTATTTTGCAGCAGGGGAAATCACTAAAAGGGGGCATCTTATTCATATATGAAGCTTTGGCTCATTATAAATTGGCCGAATTTAATATATCCAATTGAAACTTGACGTAGGAGTTAAAATATATATTTTAAACATTTATGCCGAGTCTCAGCTTGTTATCTTGAAAATGACCCGATGTAGGAGTCGATTTCGATTATCGATTTTAGGAGTACCAGACCCACCAATTCATTCTAAACAGCGTCAGTTTAGAAACTTTTTAAAATATCAACCTGAAAGTTTTTTTACCAGTTAAATATATAGATTCAAACAAGATCAAGGAGTATAAACCTTTTTTATTATTTACTTTTCAAAGCACAAGTAACTTAAAAAAGTACAATTTTAGACCTTTTTAGATTTTTCATCAAAACGCTTGCGTTAATCGGCTGCAGATTAATAATTTTTTTTAATATAGTTTTTAAAATAAGAATAGCAAAAAACAATTGTGTTTTTAACTTCTGTACCAATTTTTAAATCGATATGTTCAAAAATGTCGAAAATGGACATTAATGTCGTTGAATCCAAAGGTGTTATAGTTAAAACGAGATAGGTAAAACAGAAGACTATTTTCAAGCGCCTCGTTTTTAAAAATAGCATGACAAAAATCGTTCATACTTACTAAGAATATTTATACTGGTGTACTCAACTTGTAAAACAAATTTGATGTTGATATTCCAAAAATTGACTAAACTATAATAGATTGAAATTAGTTCGTGTGTCCGGTACTCCTAAAATCGATAATCGAAATCGACTCCTAGATCGGGTCATTTTCAAGATAACAAGCTGAGACTCAGCATAAATATTTAAAATATATATTTTAACTCCTACGTCAAGTTTCAATTCGATATATTAAAATTCGGCCAATTTAGAATGAGCCAAAGCTTCATATATGAATAAGATGTCCCCTTTTAGTGATTTCCCCTGCTGCAAAATACCTGCATTATCGATTTTTTCCAGACAAACCATTGCTCGGACGAAATAAATACATATGACCTTTTTTGTTGAAAAATACCTTCCCTACACGGTGGTAGTTTTTATTTTTCTCTATCTTCATCCCAGCTCGAAATATTAAGTATAATCGAAACAAAAATGATAATCGATTTTTTTTTCGACTTTGGGAAATCGATAGACTGGTGAACTTTTTTTATGTTAATCTACATACTTTAATGTACTTATAAAAAAAATCAGCCGTATTGTAAATTACTGGAACTTTTGGTCTAAATTTACCCCTACCGACTGGCCTAAAAGTAAAATAGCGATATCCAATTTCTGAAGTCAGCAACTTTTTCTAATTAAGCAAATAGGGAAGTACCTGGGAAAAGGTTGTAGTTACAAAACATTATTACAACAACCTAACCCCCTCCCTCATTTGTAAAATTGCCTTTAACCAATGAATACAGAATACTTTTAACAATTACCCAAGTTAAAAATGTACAAAAAACAGTTCTTAATTTATCGACAAAACAAATCAATTTCCGCAGTCCCATAAACAGCTGACTACCCGACCGTAACAGCTGATTAATTCAGCGACGTGGGAACGCATGCGCTGATTTCCGCTTCACTTTCCTCCGTTCTTGGCGGCCGTCCAAAGAAGGAGCTTCTCTACGATTCCGCGTAATTAATGCAGATTTAACAACAATTACAGAGATAACGCGGTCGTATACAAACAATTAATTAATCATTTCTATCGCCTCGTCTGCTGTGGACCCGATAAGGATGCGTGGAAAATTGTTGTGATTTTATCACTCCAAATGTTTACTTTTTGGTTATGTTTGTTTTAGGTTAAAACTACTTTTACTTGGCTGTGGGTAAACGGAAAGGTGTAACAACAATACACCATTAATTTTATTGACCCGGTAGTTATTCAATTGGTCAAACTGGATAGATTACAAGAATGATACTAATAACAAGTCGCCATATATATACAACACACCATCTGACAAATACTATCATCTATACTAATATTATAAAAAGGTAACATTTGTTTGTTTGTATGTAGAGGGTAATCTCTGGAACTACTGAACTGATTGAAAAAATAGTTTTCCTAATAAAAAGCTACACTTTCCCTGAGAATTCATTTTGATAAAAACATTTTTTATTTCAATATTTGTAAATTTAATAGGAAAAATCTTAGGTTAGGCCTAGACTGATGTATTTACAAATATTACCATAGCAACCAATTGAATAAAATAACAGATAAAAACAGCTGTTTGCTCTAATATTTCCACTAACACCTGATTTCAAACATTGAAGCAATTATTTGTATTTCTAACTTTTAGTTGAGTTTTTTATTAAAGTGTAAAACTGAGCCTTGCTTGTTCTTTTAACATTTTTTTATAACTGCTATTATAAAATATAAGAAATAATTTGATTTGCACATTTAACATTATTCACCATCTTTGCTTTGGTGTTATTATTAATCCTACACTTTTTTTATAGAGAAAACATTAAATGATTATGTGTATAGAAGGTTCCAAAGGGGTTGGCGTACGGAGCACGCAGGGGTTTCCCATAGTAGTTTATAAACAATAACACTTTTAAATACGTTTAAGTTAAAATATTGCTGCCATTTAAGGTTCTCAAATTTGAAAAAAAGATTTATTTGTATTCATTGATTTATAATTTATTTGGGAAGACCTGTCTTCCCTCAGACATTTATAATTTAAATCAATATCGGTGTAAGTCTAATAATATCAATTAGTTCAGGGGGTAAATAATATCATATTGTTAAGTCGAAAATGGTGTAGCAGAAGTTATAAAAAGTTTAAAAGGACCATCTACAACTAAATAAAAATCTATTCTAAACATTTAGACACACAAATTATTTCAAGGATGAATACAGCAGTCAATGAGAAATATATCCTCTACAAGTCAGTTTATTATATAGGTGTTATGGAGAAGCAGCTGATTATTGTAGTGACCCTGAAAATCTTTAACCGGATTAGCTATATATTTCAAATTGATAAATAATATTTATAAGTCTAGACATAATTTGAAATTACTTATAAATTTTGCAGCCTCCCGAACTTGTAACCACACCCACACCAGATTGATCTATATAGCTTTATATATATAATTCTGCTGTACGTGTATATGTTACTGAACTCCTCCTAATCGGGTGGAACGATTTTGATGGAATTTATTGTGTGTGTTAGAGTGGGGTTAGATTCATAATTGGAACGGTTGAAATGTGGTTGCTACCCCTATACAATAAATATAAATTAAACTAACTTCCTACAAGCTGAAAGCTAAAAATATGTAATATTATTTTATATTCAAAACTATTTGCAATTTGATTTAAGTCAAAGGGATGAAACGGAATAGATACCCTTAAAATTAAATAATAAACCCACCTGATTTTTCTATATTCTCAAAACTACTCCACTAATTTGACTTAATTTTCATAATTTACACATATTAGTACCACGGTTTTTTTTATAGAATATGGTCAATAAAAAACATGAAGATTTAAATGGGGTAGTTACCCTTTACAATAAAAATAAATTGCACTGAATTCCACAAACTAAAAATCTAAAACTAATTAATATAACTTTTAATTAATATAAAATAAACATTGTCAATTCTATTACTTAAGTCAAATGGACGATCATCCTTAAAATTAAATCAATCAGTAGCAAAGTTTTGCCAGGTCTACTAGTATATATAGTATACAGACAAACTAGAGCTAAATATCTTGCTTCGTTATTAAGTAATGGGCAATCAAAGGTCTGGAAAATAACATAACTCATACTTTTTCCTAATTTTAACAAATTAACAACCTGCTTCGATGCAATGATAACAATATCATTTTCCAGAACTTTGATTGTTTATTACTTTGAAACGAAGCAAGACACTAAGCTCTAGTTTACGCCATTCTGTTTCTCTTTTAATAGGCCTATAAGCTTTTCAATGGTGTATTTCATGAGCTACCTTTATATTTGAAATTTTAACCCCCCTACCAACCCCCAAGCCTCCCAAAATCATAAAGGTTCTACGTCAGAAAATGTGTCCTGTTATGCAGCACAAGTAATATAGAAAGTTTTGTTACCTTATTTTCAATAACAAAAATAATAAAGGGGGTTAAAGGTACTTTAAGAACACTCTGTACATAGGACGCAGTTTGTATGTATTTTTAATTACCAATTCAAATTATATGTGTTGATGAACTTAGCCTTATAATTCAGTCCCCATTTTATAGAAAGCGCTAGTGCCTCTGTCTTTATGTCCAGTGCTCTTTACATTAATTTCAAAACATTGATCTGTGAAAAACAAAATACAGATCAGAATAAAAATGCTCAGATTAAGAAAAACGATCAAAAAGGTTCTTTCACATGCTCTTCAAAATGAACCCGAAATGAATATGGCGAATTATAAGTCACACGTTATACCTAATTGTTATTTTCGCCACCAAAATCGGCGAATACTTCCATGTAGACGTTTCAATACTAGACAACACACACTCGCAACAGAAAACTAATAAATTGACTACAAAAACAACACGATTGTGATTACCTAAATGTTTCCCCAACTTAAACATGTATCACTTGTAAACAAGATAAGATATGAAATGGGCCGCAACAGCTGCGCGCGGAGTGCGGACGGTTATCCCCTAGCCCTAATATCATGTGGGACAGCTGGGAATATGCATGTGTGTGGAAAAACCGTTAGTGAGTCATTGAATACTTGCATTGATTTTAGCCCTTCCTTCACACAGATTCCCCTACACTAGGGGAGTTATTACAGGGGGGGAATATTGTAACAAAAGCAGAGGCGGGGATGGGAATTATGTTAGGTCTAGGTACGACATGCCAGTACTGGCTTTCTCACGCGAGAGTGAGTGATTCAAATATATGGAAGGTTACTTGACAAAAAATTACTTTTTTAAATTTTTTATGTTTTAATAGTTGGATTTAATGTAGACCTATTCTTTGATAATCGCATTGAAACTACTCTACTACAGATTTTATTTTGCTAAGATCACAAAATTCCAAAACTTTCAAATAATAGAAACAAATTGAAGCAGGCGAATAGGCAATTATTCCAGATTGTATTTAATATACAAAAGACTTCAACGCGCCGATAGAAATGTATTTTTAGTTTAAAAGTACTTAATACTAGTGGACCGGGCAATGCTTCGCTATTGCTTGATTTACCTAACCTAAAATTATATTCAGTTTTTGATCCAAATCAGTTGTTGATCAAAATCAGCTGTTGATCAACATCAGCTGTTTTAAGCTTTTCATACGAACAGCTGTTTTTTGTGCCCCTGATAAAATCAAAAGAAATCTTTCTTCTTCTTCCTTAAGATTGACCTTCCATAAGATTACCATAGCAACTTTGAGGGCCACTGGGGCGAAGCCCTTAACATACATTGAGCTCATTTTAAGGGAAGCACAACTTCAGAGTGAGCTCTGTAAAATGACACCAAAAACATCAAAATCGGTTAAAAACTCTAGGAGGAGTTCTACTCACAAAATAACCCCTAGCAAATTAATTATGTATAGATAGATTACTTTAAGTAGGTACTTAATAAAAGTAGCAAAGTAAATAATATTATATAAAAGAAATAATTAAATACAAAATTTAAATAATTTTACGTTATATATTATAGACATACAATTTGTCATCTCCAACTTTTCTCGTGGTAAAAATAATAATTTCTTAAGGGTTTGCAATACACCGTAAGTTTAAAAAAATGAAATGTATTTTGTTTCAAAAATATACTTTAATGCGCTCATAAATTTTTGTATGCATCATTCTGACCCTTATAATCCTCTTTTTAATCTTCATGTTTAGCATTACAACAGTTAATTTTATAGAAACGTTAAATTTCTACATTTTCAATAGTTAACATAATTATATTTACAAGTTCCCTGATCAGAACCAAAATTCCAGGTCACTCCGAAGAAAATGCTTAGCAAATCATTAAAAGTTGTTCATGAATCGGTTATATAGCAATATAAGGCGCTAAATTAGTAAATTTTGTCAATCAGTTGTTTAAGAAAAATCGGATTTGAAGTAACCCTTAATAGAAATGCAACATTATATGCTTATAATACCAACATACATAAATATTTGTGTTGCATTAATTTGAAAACTATACAGAATATAAACACATATTAAAATAAAGAGAACACGAGTTGTCGTACCAAGCCGTTCGAATTTTTGCAAAACCAAGCCAATTCGGTGCGTGTTGCAAGCATTTTTTTTAAATTCGTCAAATACAGTAATTATACCGTAATCCAAAAGTGTTCTAAAGCTTTTTTGTAGAGAAAGGTTCAAAGAATTCATACATGCCAGTAAAAAATTTATTGATGTAAAATTTACAAAGTTATTAACTCAAGAAACAAAAATTGTTCAAAAACGAAAAAAAAAGGTCAAACTTTAACCCTACATTAAAAGTAATAAACATTTATTGTATTGTTTTCAAAATGTACTAAAGTTTTGTAATTCAGTTCTAAATAGAAGTGTATAAAAATATATATAAATTTAAAATTTCTTTTTTTGAAAACAACAGTTTGTATGTTCCTACTGCAAGACTGCTAACAAAACACTAGGCCCAGTTGGATTATTTTTTTTTAACGTTTTACACTTTAAGACTAATGAAGACGGGACCTACAGTTTTACGTGGAATCCGAAGCACAGCCAATGATGTCTTTTAAGAAATCATTTACAAAAGGCCCAGTTGGAATAGTAATTTAGGAATGTACGCGTTGCTCAAAAATGAAATATTATTATAACAAACTTTAGAGAATAAATCATTGAATTGAACTGAATTCTTGTAAATTATTATTTTATAAACTTATTTCACATTGTTTTACTTGTTCCACAAAAAGGGTTGCACGAATAAAACAGTAAATGTAGTTTACTTTACACGAAATGAAAGGTTGAAGTTTTCTCCACAAATCGATATAAAAATATCTATACAAATATATCGAATCGTAATAGATATATCGATTGCAAAATGTACTTTCTCATTGGTTGAATACTGTCCAATTGCAAAGGGTTGGCAGAAAACTTTATATTTTGGATACTATAAAAGTGACGGCTGATTGGAAGGCAGTTTTAGAAAGTTGACGAATCCAAACTTATCTTTATATTATTTTCAAAGCAATTCTGTCGAAAGATATTGAGCCTTAGAGAAGTAACGTATTTGTGTCATTTCCTTGTGCTTTCTCGCGCGGCATCAATAATTATTGATTTAGACAACTACAATTTTAAAACGATGATTACATATGTAAATATACGTTTTAGAACAAATTTGTAAATACAAAAATTAAAGTTCAAATCATTTCCTCTCCAATGGATTTTGTTTTATTACGATTAGATGATTTTTAGTGGGTCAAATATTCAATACTAGGGGAGACCCCTGCGGAGCCCCTGCGTGCTCCGCAAGCCAACCCCCAAAGGAACCTTCTAAAAACCTATGTTATGTTTTATTTATAATAAAAATATAGGATTAATAATAACCTCAAAACTAAGACGGTAAATAGTGTTAAATGTTCAAATTAAATTATTTCTTATATTTTATAACAGCAGTTATAATAACGGTTAAAAGAACCAGCAAGGCTCAGGTCTACACTTTAAAACCCTAACCTAAAAGCTAGAAATACAAAAATAATTGCTTCAAATTTTGAAATCAACTGTTAATGGAAATATTGAAGCAAACAGCTGTTTTACCTGTTATTTTATTCAAGCGGTTGCTATGGTAATAAATGTAAATACATGTGTTGGTTTATCATTCTAGGCCTAACCTAAGAATTTGTTCTGACTAAATTTAACAAATATTGAAATAAAAAAGGTTTTATCGAAATGAATTATAGCCTATGTTACTCAGGGATAGTGTAGCTTTTTATTAGTAAAACTATTTTTTTCAATGGGTTCAGTAGTTCCAGAGATTACCCCCTACATACAAACAAACAAAAAAACAAACTTTACCTCTTTATTATAATACTAGGGGAGACCCCTGCGTGCTCCGCACGCCAACCCCCAATGGAACCTTCTAAAAACCTATGTTATGTTTAATTATAATAAAGGTGTAGTATTAATAATAACCTCAAAACTAAGATGGTAAATAATGTTAAATATTCAAACCAAATTATTTCTTATATTTTATAACAGCAGTTAATAATGGTTAAAAGAACCAGCAAGGCTCAGGTCTACACTTTAAAACTCTAACCTAAAAGGTGGAAGTACAAAAATAATTGCTTCAAATTTTGAAATTAGCTGTTAATGGAAATATTGAAGCAGCTATGTTATCTGTTATTTTATTCAATTGGTTGCTATGGTAATAAATGTAAATACATGTGTTGATTTATCATTCTAGTCATAACCTAAGATTTTTTCCGACTAAATTTACAAATATATTAAAATAAAAAAAGGTTTTTACCGAAATGAATTATAGCCTATGCTACTCAGGGATAGTGTAGCTTTTTATTAGTAAAACAATCTTTTCAATCGGTTCAGTAGTGCCAGAGATTACCCCCTACATACAAACAAACAAACAAACTTTACCTCTTTATAATATTAGTATAGACAAGTTGAGTTGTCACAGACTACTCAATTTGAACAGTCTGACGCTGAGTCACAAGCTGAGACTTCCGACAGTTGTAGGGTTAAAAAGTAGACGAAACTGTATTTCTGTGGCAATAATTATTATACATTTATTAAAATATGGCATTTGTATGGATCTAAACCGAATAATTGCACTTATTTCAACACTTTGCAGAAATACCGACATCGCGAAATAACTGCACGATGTAAATTAATATTTACTAAAGATGTGATGTGAGTAATATAAAAAGTGACACATCTAACCTACACCCAACCTTCACACCTTGTCGGAGGAAATGTTAGCAGCGTGGAAAGGTTGGGTTACGCAAATCTCGAATTACTCTTGGGGTCTTTTTAACGAATACTTTCCCTCGAAGAAACTTGTCTCTGCTATTTACTGTAGAACCTTGGGCTTTGCAAATCCGTAAGGGCCACACAAAACTGATTGAAAAATAAGTAAATGTATCACAGGATTCGTCATATTTTAGAGTGAAAACCAGGAATGATAAATAGGTTTAATTTTTACCCACAGGTACCTCTTTTGTTCTTTTAACCAGTCAGAATCAATCCTTACATATTCTCAAAGGTGTTTTGTTTTTTGTGGCAAAGCCATATCTCCCTTAACTCTTCGTCAAAATTAATGATTCAAACATCGTTTTAAAACTTATGTGCCCCGCTATTGACGAAAAATTAGCTTAAAATTAATTGTTTCTTTAAACAAATTGATAATACAAAAAAAATTTCATATGCAAGTTCATATGATTCCTAATGAAAGGCGCCATCTGTTTACATTGTTTGCATTCTATATGAAAGTGTAATCTATATCGCAAATCAAATTAAATCAACGTAAAGCTTTATAAATGGTTATAAACTGTTACTTATAAATCAACGTAAATAAATTAACGTAATTAACTGAATTAAATCAACGTATTAAATCATGTAGGTAATCCTAACTTGCAAAATATTCGCACGAGTCTACTAATGTATTAGTGTTATTAGCGAATTTCCATAGGAAAAATGAGCTATTGCAGAGGCCCTTATGGTAAGACCCAAGGTCGGGAGTAGCAAATGAGCACCGATCACGGTCCCCAGAACGCGTTTTGGAGTGTCATTAAAAATCATATATAGGCTATATATGTATATATGTGTACGCACTCTAGCGGCCGCATTTTAAGTCCGATTTGGTTCAAATTTGGTACACATGTTGGTTGTCTACGTCGCTCGGACTAGTTCGTTAGTCAAAAAAATCCAACAATCGGAAGCACGTTTTTTGACCGGAACTAACTATTTTTTTGAGGTTTTTATTACGAGAATGAATTTGTTTTTAAGTTGTTTCTACAAATATAAATGCAGGATGTTATTCTGCACATTTTTTTTTACGCGACCTTATAGCTCGCTTCGTTCTCTCAAAATCGATCAAAACGTAAAATACCATAGAAGTACCCGGTTCAAAGCCATGTTGTGGATCCTGCCGCGGGGTTGGCGTGCGAAGCACGCAATGTTTTTTGTATTGAAGATACTCCCAATACGGGGGTTGGCGTGCGAAGCACGCAATGTTTTTTGTGTTGAAGATACTCCCAATATGCGGAATGGCGTGCGAACCATTTTGCAGCTTTTCAGCACCGTCGTGAATTTCCCAAATTGTTGGTTGAAACCCTAAAACATAGGCATATAAACTTGATTTTGGAAATTTGCTCAACTCACGTCAGCGGTTCAGCTGCGTGGTCGAATTATTTGATGATACAAACAAAACGGCCAATCCAGAAAATAAATAATTGTATTATTAAAACGTTAAAAAAATATTTTATATATAAATGAAAATTTTCTAAATGCTGAAGAACAACGAATCCAATGATTTAATTACTCATATTTTATTTAACTTTCTTTGTGTTCAACAAAGAGTTGAGGTGTTTTTACAAAATCCTAAAGAACAACGAATCCAATGATTTAATTACTCATATTTTATTAAACTTTCTTTGTGTTCAACAAAGAGTTGATGTGTTTTTACAAAATTCTACGGCTGATGCTATATGTTTGTAAGGTTTATGATATCCGCGGTGAGTGTACAGTATATTGACGAAGGGAGTATATATATATATTTATAGTATATATATTTAAATGTATAAGTAGCTTAATGTTTTAAACATTGAATGCTTGTTGATTAGCCGGGTCGAATTTAGCGGTTTATTAGTAAGACATTTTTTGAAGTATTCATAAGTAATTTTCTAAATAGGGAATGCAGCTGAATGTAGGTAGAAACAGATGGTTTTCCGAGAGTTTATCTGGATTGGAACATATTTCAAGCGATTCTGGAAACTTCAAATCAAATCGTACATGGTACAATGACGCATTCGTTCGATATGCACATACTTCTAAGAGGGGGAAACATATTTAGAAACGTGCATGCAATCGTTCTGTGGTTTAACTAATGACTCGAGCGTTTGTGTCGAAAACATCGTGTTTTAATCCATGTTACATTCCCAGAGTGAATCACGACGCATGTGTTTGGAAGCTGTGGTCTGTTGGCGATCAGCTGAGAGATGTGTGAATGGGATTAGTAACAGCTCTGGTATTGTTACGTCATAACACATGAAATACACAGTGTTCGTTTTAATTGGGCCACCACTGGAATCTGCATAAGTACAAGATGTACAGCAAACTTTAATTGGGAGACTTCACGTACTTTTTAGTGACCATTAAAAATGTGAGTTTGAAATTTCAAAAATTATCCGCCATTTTCCAATATTTATGGAACACCCTGTACTTTATGATGATTTCGGATTTTACAAGATATTTTAAGATTTGTTTGTTTTTTGTGTTTTTTCCCCTTCTTTTTTTAACCGTTTAAAAGTTAGAAGGGTATAAAGTTTTAAAAACACCTTAAGTGAGCGGAAATTTTTGAACCAATAGAAACGCTCTTAACTCTAATAAATAATTTTTTTAGAACCACCAAATCCCTTTTTTTAAATCAACAAATAGCCTACGATTTTTGGTATTTTTTCAAAACCATAATACAGAGGAATTAATTGAAAAAACTACAAATTTGTCACAAATGCAAAATGAAGTTGATAATAGATGTTTAATATCAGCTGATTCACAGTCCAGAATTCGGTAAAATCCAAAACCAACATAAAACATAGGGTGTTCTATAAAATATTTTAAAGTTATCCGCCATTTTGGAATATAAGAATATTAAAAACTGTATTTAAAATGATAACTTGTAGCCTAATAAACATAGGACTTCCGTTAAACAACAATAACAATCAACAGCTGTATTAACTCAATATAAAATAAAAGAAACATCTAAACATTAAAATTTGATGTAAGTACAGTCGGTTCTTGATTAAACTCCTTATTAGAGTTGCCTGACAATGCCTAACGGCGAAACATGTGGCAATTAAACCAATATTTATGAGACTGATTATACAGTGTTAAGATTTTCATAATCTGAATATTATTTATGTTTAAACATTTCATATACGCTCATTATTAGTTATAGTTTGATTATTGCAACTCGTGCATCACTGAAGATGACGACGTTCTCTTCGAGACGCGTTTGAGTAATAGACGTGTTTCTATGTTCAAGTTTTATTCTATTAAACACATTATTAGTATTGATAGTTGTTGCACAAAATGTCTGTAAAAATTTAAATAAAACACATAAATATTTAAAATTTTGAACTTTTGATTGTATAGGCTTTTTTGGAACACCTAAAATTCCAAAATACCCGTAAATTATTTGGGACGTGTAGACGATTTCGAGATGTATGTTTACCGGATTTCATTACTGGATAGGCCCGATTTTCAACAAAAATATCTGCATG
>JAGFPH010000481.1:302936-319513 GCA_018207615.1 Philaenus spumarius
TCCTCTAGGGCCATAGGTGCTCATTAAGAAACGGTTTGAAAAAATTCAAAATTTTAGGGGGTTTGGGGATCAAGGTTATTAAATCACGATTTCTTCAAAACGAACGAACGGATTGGAATTAAATTTAGTATGTAGCTTCCTCTAGGGCCATAGGTGCTCACTAAGAAAGGGTTTGAAAAAATTGAAATTTTAGGGGTGTTTGGGGGGTAAACATTACTAAATCACGATTTCTCCAAAATTACCGAACAGATTGGAATGAAATTTGGTATGTAGCTTCCTCTAGGGCCATAGGCGCTCATTAAGAAAGGGTTTGAAAAAATTCGAAATTTTAGGGGGGTTTGGGGGGATCAAGGTTATTAAATCCCGATTTCTTCAAAACTACCGAACGGATTGGAATGAAATTTCGTATGTAGCTTCCTCTAGGGCCATAGCTGCTCACTAAGAAAGGGTATGAAAAATTTCGAAATTTTAGGAGGGGTTTGGGGGGGGGATTAAAGTTATTAAAATCATAATTTCAGATCTTTTATTATTATGACAATAGTGCTTTTATTATTTAAGATCTATATATACATAAGAAAAATACCACTCACTGACTGAACACTTAAAAAGAATACAATTCCGTTAAAAAGACTGAAAATACCAACCACCACGGGCAATGCCGTATGGGTCAGCTAGTAATGTATATAAATTCAAAATTTTTACAAATAAGCTTACAGTTTTATAAAATCATATCTAAATAATCCCTATAATTGTATACATTTACCGAGTTAAAATCCCTTCAGCATCCCGTACATAAATTTTTAAAATATATTTTATTAAATCATTTTTTTCCGATGTGCATCTAATTAATGTGAATGCGATTTTTCACGGGGACCTACCAGTATTAAGTCTCGGCTCCCTAAATTCAAAACGGCGAAGTTGGCAACCAATTTCAATGTTAAAAAACCTAAACATACCTTCACTTTTAAGTTTTGTCAAGAAACGAAAGCTGTATTTTTTTTCTTAAAGTAAAATAGACAGTGGATGTTGATTGCTAAGGTTTTTTGCAATATCTCTTTTTACAACTGAGTAAAAAATTAATAAAATGTACTATTTTTACTTTCTCTACCCTATACGTAGTATATGGAGAAAGTATTGTTTTCGTCCAAATTTTCGAAATTTAATTATCTGTTGGTGCTCCCTGAACCCAAAAATATTTTTAGTGGAATTATTTGTTTTGGTGCTGCCTGAACCCAAAAAAGTGTTTTTTGGCGATGTCTGTCCGTGTATCTGTGTGTCTGTAAGGATGTCTACAGAGCTGGAGACCATACCAACCGTCCAATTTTGATGAAATTTGGTATGTAGGTGTAGTTCTGGAATATCTTTTTTCGTTTTTTCAAATTTTTTATTTTTAAGGGGTTTTACCAACCAAAAATGGCAAAAAACCGAGAAAAATCCAAATTTATCAAAAACTACTTTAACGGTTTTGTTATTTTTCTTATTTGTAGCCCTTAATGTACCCTACCATATGCAAAAAACCGCATCTTTCTAAAAATTTTCGTTTAGGTAATAATAATAATAATAATAACAGATTTTTTGTGTTTTTTGGTCAAAAAGGGGGTTGTTTTTCAAAACTTTTCAAAAACCTTTTTTCGTGCATCTATACAGGGCTAATTGACATGTTTGGTGCAAATTTGTTCGAAATCGATCGAATAGTTTAAAAAATAATAATATAATATGGATGTGTGCTACATGCATCTAATATTTTCCATGGTAACATTTTCCTACTTTTGCAATTCTAAATAACCACCTCCTATGCTACTCTTGGGAAAGTATAAAGTTTCAACTGGGAGAAGTATGTGGCAGTTATCTGGTACCGTTTATTTAAATATTTATATCATACGTTTATGAAAACAATGAAACTGTTTTTGAAAATGTATTCAGCAATCAACATCCGCATATGGCAGTACTTCAAAATGACACCAAATTTTTTATTTTTTTCCACGAATTAACGGGAAAAAATTACTTATTCTGTAGCATTGCTCTTACCGGAATCAGATTCAATATGGCGGACAGGGAGCCACCCCTTAATATATTTATAAGGTGTGTAAGAATACCTTACAAAAAAAAAGAAAAGAATAAAGTCAGTACAAAATGTGTATTCTCCTAGAATATCCAGCACAGGACGGACACAGTTACACTAATGTTCATCCTAAGGCGCCGACGTTGCAGTTACCGAGTTCTTCCATTTCGGTAAACGCGCCATGTTTATGGCTCGACTCTCGCATGTTTATTGGTCCGGAATTGCACAACAAATTACCGACATGGCACTTTTTACTTTCGACTAAACTTAACTAACGCAACAAGTTTATTTAATTGTTGTTTATCATGTACGGAAAAGAATTAACCTAAACGCGATTATGCAAATTTACTCAAGTAGAGAATTACTTAAATGCTGCCCATGAAATTATTTTGTTTCTTCACAATTTACTTCCAAGTTCTCCGTCTTCTGTTCATTGCTCTTAGGCAAACATTCCTATAACGGTCTGCTGCAGTGGCGGCCATCTTGGATTTTTATCCCGTAAGAGCAATGTTAAATTTAAAACCATTTACTTCGTTTTTTTTTTTATCACAAAATTGTTTGTAAGGTCTCGTTTTAACCACAGTCACAATACGCAACCGTTTTGCGTAATTGACATTTTTTAAGTAGCAAGTTGAACTTTTTTCTTACACAAAATGTGTAATTAAAAGTGAATAGCAAGCCGGATACTCAATTTTATAAAGAAAATAGTCAGTTTCTTTTTCATCACTCAATTACAAAAGATGGATTAATAAAACAGTTTTAAATGAGACAATGGTTAAGCGCGCAGCTGCAAGAAATTGCACTGTTTATAGAGTACTTTTTAATATAATAAGTGTACGGTATTTTAAAATAAAGTATAAGCATATGATATTACAAAGTCGAGTTGATCACTTGACACTTTATTCCTAAGATACAGTAAGGAATGTCGTAGACATTTCGTGTTTGGACTCTATTTTCATGAAATAAAATGCAGAATGCAAAAATATTAACCTAAAATAAAAAAAATGTAAAAAATAGCAGTTTTGCAGACTAAGGCCTAGTATGTGAGTCATCCAAACAACTGGTACGGCAGGTAGAGCGGGCTGCAGGTGTGATGGTGTGTGCGCGTCGGTGTGCGAGGGTGAATACGCGAAGATTCCGCGCAACTGGAATTTAGCGAAAATACCGCACAGCCCATCAGGTTAATGTTTTACGAGGGCGAGACAAGGGCTAACCCTTGAGGAAACAAAATTTGACAGGCGAAAAATTCGCACAACACCTAGAACCCTCGCCTCGGCAATGAATACATAAAGTGATTATTTCTCAGAGACTAATTTTCCTTAAATCAATTGTGTAATTCGGATTACCAACTATGGTGGAGTAAAGAAATTGGTTTTATAACAACAAAATATAGTGATAGTTTAAAAAAACGAATATTTTTTGCACTAGTATATGAAATATAATTACTTTAAATATATTACGCTAAATTTTAACGCTAAATATTTTAAAATTCTTTCTTAGTGCACATCTAAGGCCTGTGAGCATTATGTATACCAAATTCCACATTCCTAGGCCATATGGTTTTTGAGATATAAAACAAACAATATTTATGGTTTTAATTGTTGTTTCAACCCTTAAACGTGAAATATTTTAAAATCCTTTCTTAGCGCGCCTCTAGAGCCTTTGAGCAATATGTGTACCACATTTCACATTCCTAGGAGGTATGGTTTTTGAGATACTGTGATAAGTGAGTCAGTCAGTGGTACTTCAGTTTTATATATATATAGATAACTAGCTGACCCGTACGGCGTTGCCCGTGGTGGTTGGTATTTTCAGTATTTTTAACGTAATTGTATTCTTTTTAAGTGTTCAGTCAGTGAGTGGTATTTGGCTTTTATATATATAGATCTTAAATAATAAAAGCACTATTGTCATAATAATAAAAGATCTGAAATTACGATTTTAGTAACTTTGATCCCCCAAACCCCTCCTAAAATTTCGAAATTTTTCATACCCTTTCTTAATGAGCATCTATGGCCCTAGAGGAAGCTACATACCAAATTTCATTCCAATCTGTTCGGTAATTTTGGATAAATAGTGATTTAGTCATTTTTACCCCCAAATCCCCCTAAAATTTCCAATTTTTTAAAACCCTTTTTTAGTGAACACTTATGGCCCTAGAGAAAGCTACATATCAAATTTCATTCCAATCCGTTCGGTAGTTTTGAAGAAATCGTGATTTAATAACTTTGATCCCCCCAAACCCCCCTAAAATTTCGAATTTTTTCAAACCCTTTCTTAGTGAGCACCTATGGCCCTAGAGGAAGCTACATACTAAATTTCATTTCAATCCGTTAAGTAGTTTTTGAGAAATCGTGATGAGTGAGTGGGTGAGTTAGTGAGTGGTATTTCGCTTTTATATTATAGATTACTTTAAATATATTAATGAAAATAATGTTTTTTTTTTACCAAATCCACCTACTTAAAATAACGTTGCGTCTTATGTATCAGACTAAAGAATATTTTCTCAATTTTGTTGAAGAAATATTTATATTTACAAATAATTTAAAAGAATTTAGGCGTAGAGATGGTTTAAATATGCCATTTAAAATATTTATCAATTTTAAATACATAGCTCAGCTAATTGAAGATGTTCAGTGTTGGTGAATAATCAGCTGATATTAGTTACACCTATACTCATGGCAACAATAACAATAAGCTAACTTAACCTAACCTAACCTAAACTAGCATTGCGAACATATATACAGATACTAGCTGACCCGTACGGCGTTGCCCGTGGTGGTTGATATTTTCAGTCTTTTTAACATAATTGTATTCTTTTTAAATGTTCAGTCCGTGAGTGGTATTTGGCTTATATATATATACAGATCTTAAATAATAAAAGCACTATTGTCATAATAATAAAAGATCTGAAATTATGATTTTAGTAACTTTGATCCCCCCAAACCCCTCCTGAAATTTCGAAATTTTTCATACACTTTCTTAACGAGCGACTATGGCCCTAGAGGAAGCTACATACTAAATTTCATTCCAATCTGTTCGGTAATTTTGGAGAAATCGTGATTTAGTCATTTTTACCCCCCAAACCCCCCTAAAATTTCCAATTTTTTAAAACCTTTTTTTAGTGAACACTTATGGCCCTAGAGGAAGCTACATACCAAATTTCATTTCAATCCGTTAGGTAGTTTTGAAGAAATCGTTTTTTAATAATTTTGATCCCCCCAAAAATTTCTAATTTTTTCAAACCCTTTCTTAGTGAGCACCTATTAGGCCTACCCTAGAGGAAGCTACATACCAAATTTCATTTCAATCCGTTCGGTAGTTTTTGAGAAATCGTGATGAGTGAGTGAGTGGTATTACGCTTATATATATATATATATATAGATTGTTTTCATTCAGGTCTTTAGATGTAGCCTATATTACGTTTGATTAACTAATTTAGTGACTGCAATAATAACCTTTATATGTATTACAGTAAAACCTCATTAATACGGACCACATTATGACGGACTTCACTTAATCCGGACAGCCAGTTGACTGCAGATTATAAAGATTACATTCAGATAAATTTGGAATAAGCAATTCCAATAAACTAGTAGGTAGCGAGGGTATTTTTGCTAAATTCCAGTTGTGCGGATTTTTCGCTGTGCGCAATCTTTGCGACACAGCGAGGGTAGCTTAATCCTTTGGGGCTCTTGAGGCACCGGACAAACCATAGGTAGAAATTTTCTATCAGTCACTTCATGGTAACGTCTGCAATAAGTACTTTCTTCAAAATTCTACCTAAACGCTCTTTAGTATATTAACTGTATCGTATTTTTTACGACGAGGGAATTTTACAAAATCGTAATGCACAGAATAAGAGGACATAGGTGTTTTCTCAGCGGGGACAGACATTCAGACAGTTCTGCTGCCTCTACGTCTTCCTAATTTATGTGTATCCAAACAGTAGGCTAATTTAGACTGACATATGCGCGCGCATGTCTCCGCTCGCCACTTTATCGTTCTCCTGCAGTTTCTTGACAAGTTATGCAAATCGTAGACGGTGATATATATAATTCAGGTTAGTGACGGATCAAAAGTTTCCACAAATATCGTCCTGTGATTTGTCTGCATTGCACGACGGAGGCGGGCGAATAATTGGCAAGGATTTATGTGAAATGTCGTCGGAGAACGTGGTCCGATGTCTCTATTTGCAGTTGGCCATCTTGTCTCGAGAACTCGGCATATCAGTTATTGACGGTCAACCGATGGAATTTTTCTTGGAAATTCGGTGTATGGGGTTTTAGATTCCTGGCCAAAACAGGACGCTCTTTTGCCTAATAGAGATAGGTAGATAAATACAAATGGGGTTTTAACGTGGTCGACTAATATTTTGAACTTTCATTTTTGAGTTTCACCTTGGACTTTTTGGAACAGAGTTCCTTAACGCGGTAGGAGTTAACAAATAGAAAATGTAGGCTAATGCGTAACGAAAAATGTGTTATTAATTGGTTGCTATGGCAATGACAAATATAAAATACGAGTAACGAAAAAGCGTTATCTAATTGATTGCTATGGCAATGAATGTAAATACATTCAAGAAACATGTGTTTTGGTTCATCAATTTAAATTAAGAGACGATCGGTTCCGTCCGGCGTAGTTATTCAGATATTATCATCAAGCGCTGAAATACATTCAATAAACATACAATGTTGGTTTATCAGTCTAGGCCTAATCTAAAATTATTGCGTGTATATTTAATTAATATTTCACCTGCCTTAACGGCAACACACTGTACATACAGTAATTTTAGGTTAGGCTTAGAAAGTAATTTTAAGTCCAGGCTTAACCTGAAATTATTGTATGTATGTTGCCGTTAAGGCAGGTAAAATAAATTAAACATACCCACAATAATTTTAGGCTATGCCTAGACTGATGAAACATCATTTTATGTTTATTCAATGTATTTACATTGAATGGACATTTAACTGTGTTTGCCATCTCAGCTTTGGTGTTATAATTAATTCTACACCTTTATCTTATCTTCTAAAGCGAGAGATAATTGTTTGTCTGCTAAATGGATCTGGAATCTCCGTCTAAGGATTTTTGATTTTTTGATTTTATATTAGGCTTTTGGCCACGAGAAATCGATTGGAAATGGTCAGCAGTCTGGGAAAATTCGTTTTCTACGTCTTTTTATTAAATTAAAAAGTGAAATTTGTCCATTTTAAACAATACAAAGCACAGCTGATGCAAATGTTTTCAATGCCATTACAATAATCATCTGCTTTCTTTTAAACTGTATATTTTATTAGAGGTAAGCCTAATGTTGTATCTATTTATAGTTACCATGGCAACGAATACATAATAAACATACCCTTTATTTGGTTGTTTAATGTTATAGGCCTAACCTAAACGATGTTCACGGAAATTTGCAATAATAGTAGTTATTGACGTGAGCGAACTAGGCCCTAGGAATAAATCGATATTGAAATAATACTTTAATTTAGGCCTGACTTATTTCTGAGGCATAGCGTTGAGATTGTGGTTAATCCTTTAAACTGTATTTTTATTACAGGTAAGCCTAATGTTGTATATACCCTTTATTTAGTTGTTTAATGTTATAGGCCTAACCTCAAAACTCAATAATCCAATATTTATTATTGATATCATAGCCCTGCTTATAATCGAGCTTTAGCTCGGTCTCCAGGTACTTATAATAACATTAAACCTACGGAAACGGTAAATATTTGTATAAAAAACAAACTGACAATAAACGGCAATTGAACGAATAAAATTATGTATGAATGTTGACGTTAAGGCTGGTAAAAGAATTGAATAAAAGGCGCGATGAACTTCGTTCCTGACGAGGGTACCACAACCGCACACTTCTACGTTTTTTACTTTCTCCGCCCTATACGTAGTATATGGAGAAACTATTGTTTTCGTAAAAATGTACGAATTTGAATTTTCAGTTGAATTATCTGTTTTGGTGCTCCCAGAACCCCCAAAAAATTGTTTAGTGCAATTATCTGTGTCGGTGCTCCCTGAACCCAAAAGTATTTTTAGTGGAATTTTTTGTTTTGGTGCTCCCTGAACCCAAAAAAGTGTTTTTAGAGTGGTGTCTGTCTGTCAATCTGTCTGTATGTATACACGACCAGAGAGGACACTATTGGTCCGATTTTCATGAAATTTGGTATGTAGGTACTAAACCCTAATATCCCCAGACTTTTTTTCATTTTTTGGATTTTTTAATTTTTAAGGGTAATTTACCCCTTAAAACCCATAAAAAACGACAAAAATGCAAATTTCTCAAAAACGGCTCTAACGATTTTGATCAAATTTTCAGTATTTATAGTGCTTAAGATGCCAAACAAAATGACACCACCCGCTTTTATCAAAACTTCGGCGTTTTAAAATTATGGGGAAATGTTTAAAAATAAACAAGTTTGTGTTGTCAATAATAATATCATCACGGCAGCGGCCGTACGGGGTAGCACCACGGGAGCGAGCACGGCCAGTAATTCAAAGGTCGCGCGATCGAATCCCGCCTGGGACAATAATTTTTTTATACGATTGACGTAGGTAGAATATTATTTTTTTGTTTTTTTCTAAAAAGTAGTAAAAATAAAATGATTAAAAACAATATTATTTTGACTACAGTAAGTTGGGAGAAAGTTTGTGTCAGTTAACTGATACCGTTTATTTTTAATTGCGTATAATGGTAAGGCACAGTATTTATTACCATACAGTCCTTTTATTTATTTAATCACATATACGAGCGAAACTGTATATAGCCAAAAAAATCCAACAATGGGAAGCACGTTTTTTGAGCGGAAGTAACTATTTTTTTAGATTTTTCCTACGAGAATGAATTTGTTTTTGAGTTTTTCTACAAATATAAATGTAGGATGTTATTCTGCACATTTTGTTTTTTTACGCGACCTTATAGCTCGCTTGGTTCCTCAAAAATCGATCAAAACTTAAAATACCATAGAAGTACCCGGTTCAAAGCCATGTGGTGGATTCTACCGTGGGGTTAGCGTGAGAAGCACGCAATGCATTGTGTGTTGAAGACACGCCTAATACGGGGGTTGGCGTGCGAAGTACGCAAGGTTTTTTGTGTATTGAAGATTCTCCCAATATGCGGAATGGCGTGCGAAGCATTTTGCAGCTATTCCGCACCGTCGTGAATAGACTTATTTCCCGAATAGTTGGTTGGTACCCTAAAACATAGGCCTATAAACTTAATTTTGGAAATTTGCTCAACTCACGTCAGCGGTTCAGCCGCGTGGTCGAATTGTCAACATTGCAGTTTAACTCACATAAATGGTATATCGAATTTAATTTCAGCATTTTAACTAACCTACAGGAAATCAGTCTCTAACAACCATTCTGGGCAGTAGGATGGAAAATTACAGGCTTTAATATGTTTAGTTTACTATAATGGGTGCTTCGACATAGCCATAACCCATTGTATAACTTTATGTGTATAATAAGGCCTATACGTTTGTTCCACAATGTTTGAACTTTGTATAATCTCCATAGTTTCGCCTCAAAACGATCCCACAGTTTGATATGTTTAAGCGAACGGTCCGAGTCGTGCTAATGGATCGTGCTTACATGGTCCACAGCGTACGTCCATCAAAGCCCGAGCTAATCGTACAATAAGGATTTATTACTCTTTTTTGTTGTAGATAGGTTTACAAGAATTCATTCGGAAATTAACTTACAGGAAGGTAATCGTAGATAAAAGCTTTAATAGTTACTTTTTACTTTCTCCACCCTATACGTAGTATATGGAGAAAGTATTGTTTTCGTAAAAACGTTCGAATTTGAATTTTCAGTTGAATTATCTGTTTTGGTGCTCCCAGAACCCCAAAAAATTGTTTAGTGCAATTATCTGTGTTGGTGCTCCCTGAACCCAAAAATATTTTTAGTGGAATTTTTTGTTTTGGTGCTCCCTGAACCCAAAAAAGTGTTTTTAACGTGGTGTCTGTCTGTCAGTGTGTCAGTATGTTTACACGACCAGAAGGGACACTATTGGTCCGATTTTCATGAAATTTGGTATGTAGGTACTAAACCCTAATATCTCCAGGCGTTTTTTTCATTTTTTGGAATTTTTAATTTTTAAGGGTAATTTACCCCTAAAAACCAATAAAAAACGACAAAAATGCAAATTTCTCAAAAACGGCTCTAACGATTTTGATCAAATTTTCAGTATTTATAGTGCTTAAGATGCCAAACAAAATGACACCACCCGCTTTTATCAAAACTTCGGCGTTTCATAATTATGGGGAAATGTTAAAAAATAAACAAGTTTATGTTGTCAATCTAGCATCACGGCAACGGCCGCAAGGGATAGCACAACGGTAGAGAAGACGGCCAGTAATTCAAAGGTCGCGCGATCGAATCCCGCCTGGGACAATAACTTTTTTATACGATTGACGTAGGTAGAATATTATTTTTTTGTTTTGTTCTAAAAAGTAGTAAATAAAATGAATAAAAACAATATTATTTTGACTACAGTAAGTTGGGAGAAAGTTTGTGTCAGTTAACTGATACCGTTTATTCCAGTAAGTTGTGCAAGGCTCTGCACCTCTGTAAAAATGTATTCCCCGTGAAAGTTTTGTTAGCGATTGTTGTCGTCGGTTGTTCAGACTTATATTTTGCGGCTCATTTAAAAACATAAGGCTAATGCGGATTTTTCAAACCAAATTATTTTTTAAACAAACACACTTTTGAATATGATTTACAAAAATAATCATGAATAGGTCAAAAATAAAATTTTAACTGACGCTATTGTTTTAGTTTTGCATAGATTACGTATATCGTCATTTGTGGAAACTTTAACGGTAGAACAAGACAGGTTGTCTTTTAGAAAACCTAAGTGTTATATTAGACCATCAAAGTTATTCGTCAAATATTTGGTCAAACTTTTATCAAAAATCTTTGATGAAATCTTTGACAAAGATCTGTCAAAGAAGAAAGAATACATATTTTACCCGTCCAATTTCTTTGATCAACTGGGATGTTAATTAGATATAGGCCTATTTTGGGGTTATGTTTCGGTTTGTTCATTTATTATTATTATTTATTAAGAATTACAGTTAAAAAATCGTGATTCACTTTTCAAAAACAAATCTTTAAAAAAACTTGTAAATATACTTTTACAATAAAGTAAACATAATCAAAGGCTCTTCAATTTTTAACGAAAATCAAAAACATAGGCTATACTTCCAACACCGATATTACAGACTGCAAAACATTTGTAATTTGTTTAAAAGGGTTTTGCCTTACATCGCAATTTTTGTAAGAATCCGTATGAATGTTCCCCAAACATTCTTCTTTTTCATAATGTAAAATTAAAGTTTGTAGGCCTACAGTTTCAACACTCCATGTTAATTTCGCCATCGTATTATAAATACAAAAGGAAAGGAAACATTATAAACACGAAGACTATAAATTTATGAAAACTGAAAAACTAATATTTTGAGGTTAGGAGGTACCTAAAAAATGCTTACTTTAATAATATTTTAGTACTTTATTTGTATTCTTTGTCAAAGTTTACAACAAAAATGTCAAAGATTCATCAAAGTTTGATGAACGAATGTTTTCGTCAGAGAATTGTCAGATTTTTTTGATGGAAAATCTTTGATCAAAGAAATTTGACATTTATTTGATATTGTAATATGTACCTAAAGTGTTATACAGCAGTAATTGCGACCAATACTTTCAAGACGTTGGCTAGGTTTCTAATTGTAACAAAACGCTTTTAAAACATATTTTTATTTATGTTAAAACTATTTAAATCTGTAGCAAATTAAAATAAATACCCCAACGTAAAAGGAAAGGGTAGTTCCTTAAAATGTAAAATTATGAACGAAGTTTTTATTTGTTTTTATTTTTTTATGAAAACACGTTGTTTCAATGATTCCGTTAGCTGTCATCAGCATAACCGTGCATATGTTTTACTTGATACATTTTACTCTTAACTACTTCATGAATAATACAAATTAACATTAATTATAGTTCAACCTCTGATTGGCACATTCCAAAGCAGTGGTTGCAGAAAAACACTTCAATATCAAATAATCTTTACTTGCCAAGCTTTTTAAATGTATTTATACGCCCAACATTGATGTTTGAAAATAACGTTGTGTGAATATGGTTTGAAATATTCTTTTAATGGTCCCAAATAAAAGGACCATGTATGTTTTTCCAATCAAATAGCACTATAGGACTTAAAATCTTTGTTTATAAGTTTTGGGTGCCATTTTAAAGCGACATTACATAATGCCCAAAGCTTTATTTTAATGAATCATAAATAAACATACTTGTTTGTATTTGAATATTTTGAGATATGGACCACCCTGTACATAGATTGAATAAATCTCAGTATATATAATTATTCTGTACGTGTGTATGTCACTGAACTCCTCCAAAACGGCTGGACCAATTTTGATGAAATTTGTTGAGTGTGAGTGGGTATCTAGATGGTTCAGATTCACAATTGGAAGCGGTTGAAATTTGGTTTCAATGTAAATTAAACTAACTTCCTACAAGCTATAAAGCTAAAATTTGTAATACGTAAAAACTGTTCGCAATTTGATCACTTAAGTCAAAGGGTTGAAATGGAAGAACTACCCTTAAAATTAAATAATAAATCCATTTACTTCATCTATATATTTGCTCAAAAACTACGCAAATAATTTTACTAAAATTTTACAATTTATACATGTCAGTACCATCCTAGGATGTTTTAGAGAATATGGTCACTACAAACAATAAGATTCAAATGGGGTAGCTACCCCTATACAATAAAAACAAATTGCACTAAATTCCTACAAACTGTAAATCTAAAATTATTCAATATTATTCTTAATTTAAATTTAAAAAAAAACATTTTCATTCGATTACTTAAGTCAAAGGGATGAAATGGGATAACAACCCTTCAAATTAAATCAAGCAATAGTGAAGCATTGCCAGGTCTAATATAATTAATTATAGAGCTACCTAAACATAGCTTCGAGTTGCAACGTAAAGTAATATCCAATAACTTGTCGATAGAGATACGCGACCAATGGATCGATAGGAGAATGCAATCGATATACGGTAACCTTGAGAAGGTGCCGCTGAATGTCACGTAATGATTTAGGCCTAATCAGACTCGATTGTATCATGTGACAAAGCTGTGACAACTATTTTCCCAGATGACTAATGCCGCTCCAGGTAGCCGCGGTGACTAACGAGGATGCAATACATCGAGCCTTGGAATCGCAAACAGTGACTATCCACGAAGAAATGTTTAATTGCAGGAAATAATGACGAAACTGGCCGATTCTAATTGCTTACGTTACGACGGTTTGGTAAAAGCGAAACAACGATATCAAATATTTTGTTTTGCTAAAAGCGATTAGGCAGTATCGAGCCCAGAGCCTGTAGATAAGTACGCGACAAGCGAAAACAACATCCATTGATTTAATAAAACTCGTAGGTCGATCACAGGTAAACGATATTTAACACAGATGGGAAAGTCTCAGAGTTTGCTTTGATTAGTTCATATCCCATATCACATGTTCTGCACACTTTAAGGTCACGTCACACACCCGTCACGTCACGTTACGACACGTCCCGTCCATTCCCATCGTTTTAGATAAGGTGGCTATACATACCCGTCACATCACGTTACGTTATGTCCCGTCCATTCCCGTCATTTTAGGTAGGGTGGCTATACACACTCATCACGTCACGTCACATCCCGTCCAGTCCATTCCCGTCATTTTAGATAGGGTGTCTATACACACCCGTCACATCACGTCCCGTTACGTCCCGTCCATTCCCGTCATTTTAGATAGGGTGTCTATACACACCCGTCACGTCACGTCACATTCCGTCCCGTCCATTCCCGTCATTTTAGATAGGGTGTCTATATACACCCGTCACATCACGTCCCGTTATGTCCCGTCCATTCCCGTCATTTTAGATAGGGTGGCTATACACACCCGTCACGTCCCGTCCATTCCCGTCATTTTAGATAGGGTGTCTATACACACCCGTCACATCACGTCCCGTTATGTCCCGTCCATTCCCGTCATTTTAGGTAGGGTGGATATACACACCCGTCGCTTTACGTCCCGTCCCGTCCATTCCCGTCATTTTAGATAGGGTGGATATACACACCCGTCGCGTTACGTCCCGTCCCGTCCATTCCCGTCATTTTAAATAGGGTGGCTATACACACCCGTCACGTCACGTCCAAGCGCGAAAAGTATATTTTTATTTCATCTGTATATTTTTAAGTGCACGAGGTTTTTGGTTTTATGTTACAACGCTAGTGATATCTCTTTCTGGAGACCGGACCGATTGTCGTGCAGTTTGTTTCAATGAAAGAAAATGTTGTCATTTTAATAAAAAGTATGAAATTTAATTTTTACTTAACTTCATAGTTATATTTACATTTCTGATGTTTTTTAGTTTTAGGTTAATAAATAACTATTATTTATTTAATTACAAAAAAAATGAAGTAAAATGAAATAAATTACCGCTTAAGTTAATACCCCGTTTATTATTTTTTATTTTAACATCTAAATTTATTTACCGATTGTCAATAATAAGAAAACTCCTCCTGTAGGCATTGCTAAAAATTAAAAAGGTAAATGCTACTATGTATTGGACAGTAAAGTTTCACAACAAAATGTTATTGTAGAGGTTGTAACCAAGTTTAGTACCAGTAGTAACAAATATAATTTAAGTTTAAGTTTACTGTAAGAAGTAGTTGTTGATTTAATACATAGTTGTTATGCTTGGCAATGCCGCTTCCTAAAGATCATGTACAGATGTTTCCTGCTACAGTAAATTAAAATGTAGTCAATAATATTGTAATATAGGCTGTATTGCTACGGACTCTTGTTTATTTGTGTTTCAGAAAAATCATTTAACGCCAACTATTCACGTTTAAATCCAAACAAAGTAAGCACACATTAAGTACTTTCGTTAGACCTGTGAGCATTATTTATTTACAATTTTAAACATCCCTCTAAGCTACAGACGACGAAGAAGTTATTGTTTTATCAGTGAAATTAATTTAGTCTTTTAGTAGTAACTATATTTATTTACGAGCTTTGAGTTTATGAGAGGAACTTACCAGACGTGGAGGCAGTAAGGAAGCCGTATGATTTAATGCTAAAGTTGTTTAAGAATCAATGGTTGAAGCAAAGTATGGTCATGTGATACCTCATTTTAAAGGTCTACTTAAGACTAGGATAATGACATAAAGAAAATAAAAATCGGATCACCCAAAACAAAATGGCGGCCCTAAACGTGTTGAAATAAATCGACATAAAGTTGCTAATATCTCGAAAATCAAGACTTTTTAGAAAAAAATTCAAGAGACCAAACTCTTTATTTCAAAGTACTTGGTCTAAACAATTGCTTTCAAATCGATTTCGTAAATTTTTTTTCAAAATTTTCTAAGATGTAGTTGACTTAAAATTTACGAAATCGATTTGGAAGCAATATTTTAGTTCAAGCACTTTGAAATAAAGAGTTTTTGACTCTTGCAATATTTTCTTAAAACTCTTCCTTTTCGAGATATTAGCAACTTTATGTCGAGTTATTTCAACACGTTTAGGGCCGCCATTTTGTTTTGGGTGGTCAAATTTTTATTTTCTTTATATCATTTTCCTACTCTTAAAGAGACCTTTAAAATGAGATATCACATGACCATACTTCCCATTTAAAAATTTTGAATTGCCCCCAAAATCCCCCATTTTTAGGGGACACTCAAAATTTCCGATTGCTTCAAAAGATACTTTGGGCTAAGTTAGTATCGTTCCCCAAAGGATATTTGTTTGTTTTAACAAACACAAAAGTTAAAGGGGGAGGCTGGGACTTTTAAGACACCTGGTATAGTCATCAAACATTCAGGCAGCCAACGATGTTTCCCGAATGTACGCGGAAGAAGCCGAAGCGGAGATTAAAAGACGTCGCTCGACGTGACCCCTGGCTATATACACACATGTCACGTCACGGCACAGTATGCTCTGAGATAATTCAAATATTTTCCAGCCGTGACGTGACGTGAAGTGACGGGTGTGTATAGCCGCACTTTTATACTCACAGACACTATTCCCTATTCTGTCATGGCTTCAGAACTAGAAAAGCATCCTTTACCGACAGATCGAACGTCAGCGACGGACTGTACTCAAACAAGAGTTATTAAAACTGACAATGGATTGAATCAATCCCCACGAAGTAACGACCGGCCGGACACGTTATCAAGCTAAAACCTGCATCGGCGAGATATACTAACGCGTTTACACCGTGGAATGCTTCGACAACGGCAATATAATAACTCGAGATTTCGTATAAACAGCTAAATGTAAATACGGCCGGTTTGATCACACATTCTTAACAAGTTAATGGCCCACCATACACTTGTACGTGCCGGTACCGGTTCCCATCCCGTCTAATACAATATCACGCTACTCAGTCATTAAAATATAGAAGGGATAAAGTAAAAGTCAACCAG
>JAGFPH010000481.1:337196-347291 GCA_018207615.1 Philaenus spumarius
GTCATGTATGCTCGGAATCTTATTGATCAGATTTTTTATATTATTTTAATCTACATTTTCTTTCCTAAAGAACTCATTAGGTTGCGTTTTATTAGAATTATTACACGCATTTTCCACGAATAGATGATTCAATTTATACTGTTTATGAACTGTCTGTAAAGGTGAGAAACAAATGAGATTTAATTTAAAAGAAAATAAATTGTTGTTTTACTTTTACAATTATTACTAATGTAAACATAATGCAATTTAGAGCTACACACAGTTACGAACTTTATTAACAGGCAGTGTTTGCAGCTGTTTAGTATTTAGTAAGCCAAACGTTATAAATATTGAGCTTGACTTTTGAGAAAATATACTTGATAGCACACAGAATCTCACAAATAATACGTTGATTTACTCAAACGCGTTTCAACTACAATTTCACCATCTTTAGTGATGCAGAAGCTGCAATAATCAAACTACTGATAATACTGAAAATATACTAATAAACTCTGATAATCTGTGTTCAAGTATATTTTTTATTTGATCAGATTTTTTTAATTTGATTCATAATATTTGTGTTCAATCTAGTCCTTATTATTCTAGTAACAAAAACGAATTTATCGAAAAAAGTTTAAGAGTTCGCAAAATATTTAGCAATATTAATACCTTTGCACAGTGGTAATTATCTTCAAATATTTGCTAATGTAATGTTTTTCTTTCAGATTCGATATATCTACTGCAAATAACCCGTCGTTTTCGATTACTCCGACAGCCTGAGGATCCTGTTTTTTTTATAATTCTTAACTTACTTTCTTCCTATGCATTTCATTTCATTTCTTCCTCAATCATTTCTTCCTCAGTCTGCTGTAGCAGAAAGGAAAAATAAATCATCGAGTATGTTCATCGATTTTGTTTTCTCTTGTCGAATGCGTTTAAATATTAACATTTTCTTCTTTCACTTTTGGCACCTCCTCGTTGGCAACTCTTCAAAACCTTTCTTCTTAACCATCATTACTAAATCGAACGTTATTTGTCCCAATTACGTCCCGAAAATAAAATTACTTTTGCCCTAACGCGGGTAAACTGATACAAGGCCATTAGGTGAAACGGGATAACGTGACTTCGTCGGCCGCGATGAAGACAATTTGTTGTACAGTTAATTTCCTGACCTCGTGATCATAATTGTATATACGATACAATTAGGAATACTAGATCTAAATCGTTAGCATGCTTTGTAGCTATGTACAATTTCAGTTAGATGTCTCTAAAGGGGCCCCACACACGGTCAGTTTAAGTGCGCAGTTTATCTGTGCAAATAAAACTGCACAGTTGTGTGAACCGTGTGGTGTGTGGGCTACTTCAGTTTTTTCCTCAGTTATTTCAGTTTTTTCGTGCAGTATAGTCAATGAAATTCAGAAGTTGTTATTGTTTTCGCCATGGTGGGTGACAACAGAAGAGTAAATAATACAGTAAAGAGCTGACGTGCGTGGCTAGAAACGACTAGGCAAGACTGTGCAAACTGTTCGATTACCTGAGCTAACTGCGCAGTTTATCGGTGCAAGGCAGAGTCTATCGGGCAGGCCGTAAGCCTGCTTAAAAAACTGCCTGAACTGCGCAGTTTCCTCAGTTTATCGCTCAGACATGACGTCACACGGGATAAACTGTGCAGTTAAAATGATCGTGTGTGGGTCCGTTAACACTTGCTGAGAAATATGACTAGACTCACAGACAGACAAACGAGTGTTCAGTTTTCCTTTTAGTGTACGGAACTCTGCAATATAACAAAAATATTGTTTCACCTAAAGGGGAAATTATTGAAATGTAAAGTTCTATAGGCGAACCACGGCGCTATGTTTGCTGGCGGATAAATCGGATTTTACCGTCACGCATTTTCTGAAACGCTCTATTGTGAAACGCTCCATTTCGTCACGCATTTTCTGAAACGATCTATTTGGAAACGCTCTACTATGATATACAGTACACATGTGTATGTAGCATATTAAAGTTTAAATGATGAAGAATTGCAAAAAGCTAATATTTGTATATAATAATGCATCAGAAATACATAAAATTAAAATCAAGCACACAAAATAAATTTATATTAGGCCTAGAAAAAAGAACCAACACATTATGTTTCTTGAATGTATTTGCATTCATTACCATAGCAACCAACAAAACAAAATAACAGATAAAACAGTTGATTCGAATGTATAATCTGTAATAATTTTAGGTTAGGCCTAGACTGATGAATAAACACAAGTTTCTCGAATGTATTTACATCCACATAGCAATAAATTGAATAAAATAACTGATAAACAGTTGATTCAGGTGTCCAACTTAATAACACAAAATAATGTCCATAATATATTTTATATTCGTCAGAATATCGCCAGAGAAGTTTACACTTCTCCCGTGTGGTCTTAAGCACACAATTTCTTATTTTTTCATAAAGACGGAAAGCCTGACCGGTCATCATCTGGAAAACACCATTCAACTGATGCCCGTAAAGTAAATAAACGGTATCAGTTAACTGACACAAACTTCTCCCAACTTACTGTAGTCAAAATAATATTGTTTTTAATCATTTTATTTACTACTTTTTAGAACAAAACAAAAAAATAATATTCTACCTACGTCAATCGTATAAAAAATTATTTTCCCAGGCGGGATTCGATCGCGCGACCTTTGAATTACTGGCCGTGCTCGCTACCGTGGTGCTACCCCGTGCAGCCGCTACCGCGATGCTAGATTGACAACACAAACTTGTTTATTTTTAAACATTTCCCCATAATTATAAAACGCCGAAGTTTTGATAAAAGCGGGTGGTGTCATTTTGTTTGGCATCTTAAGCACTATAAATACTGAAAATTTGATCAAAATCGTTAGAGCCGTTTTTGAGAAATTTGCATTTTTGTCGTTTTTTATGGGTTTTTAGGGGTAAATTACCCTTAAAAATTAAAAATTCCAAAAAATGAAAAAAAACGCCTGGAGATAAGGTTTATTACCTACATACCAAATTTCATGAAAATCGGACCAATAGTGCCCTCTCTGGTCGTGTATTACAGACAGACTGACAGACAGACACCACTCTAAAAACACTTTTTTGGGTTCAGGGAGCACCAAAACAAAAAATTACACTAAAAATATTTTTGGGTTCAGGGAGCACCAACACAGATAATTGCACTAAACATTTTTTTGGGGTTCTGGGAGCACCAAAACAGATAATTCAACTGAAAATTCAAATTCGAACATTTTTACGAAAACAATACTTTCTTCATATACTACGTATAGGGTGGAGAAAGTAAACAATTCAAACACACATACAAAAGCACGAGAGTTAAACGGTTAACTAACAACACACTGCTGAAACTACACTCGATTCCACGTTCACCGTGCAGTACAGATCTTACTGGAGAATAGACATGCTACTACCATTACAGAGAACATCACGTTTATTGTCATGCGGGTTGCGTCAACTGAGCGAACGTTGCATGGGAGTTGATGTTTTTTAGTTGGCTACTATCGTTGAGACTGTCGTAAGTATAACATGGCTTATGGGTGCTCTGTACTGCACGGTGAACGTGGAATCCACTGTAGATGAGAGTAATAACTTCAACGGACTTCCTGTGGAATATTTTACCCAATACGACAAACACTTCGATTTTGCATTTTGTCTTTTCAATTAAGTCGTCCGGGTAAAACATTTTTTATCCAAACACATTCTATTCTTGAAGTAAAACAGTTTCGAATTTAACAATTGACGCGATCTTTTCGTAGCTGCATACCGTTGATCGCGTAACGAAGAAGACCGGTGGTGACATGATCACGGAAGCCAATCGATGATTATATAACACAATTACCTCCTTAACTTGAGCGACATCGGTCATTATAGTGAAGTGAAGAACTTATTTATTAGAAATTCCAACTTTCTCCACTTCGTCCTTTGTTTAGGCCTACAATGACACTCTAACATTATTTTATATGTAAATATATACATAACGTTGTGAATATTTATATTGTATACATTTACATTAGAGAAAGGCAAATGATGACGATAGATAAAATATGTGTTTATTGATTATTTGCAGCATGATCAATAAATCATATACACGCTTACTTTGAACTCATACATTACCCAACTACACACAATGGTATAGTTGTACTAGCAATCAAATAGACGTATTTACATGTGGAAATAAAAAGAAAAGTGATGTTGAAAACAATAAACTGATTGATTAATGAAGATTTTATGACAGTGTTAAATAATTTTCAATAAAACACGAGCGGTGAGTTGCAGTTGTAGGCCAGTCGGTAGGGGTAATTTAAGACCAAAAGTTCCAGTAATTTACAATACGGCTGATTTTTTTTTCGACTTTGGGAAATCGATAGACTGGTAAACTT
The DNA here is from genome assembly GCA_018207615.1 of Philaenus spumarius. NCBI lineage: Eukaryota > Metazoa > Arthropoda > Insecta > Hemiptera > Aphrophoridae > Philaenus > Philaenus spumarius. Next base: position 341,580 of record JAGFPH010000481.1, read on the forward strand.
TTTTATATTAATCTACATACTTTAAGGTACTTATAAAAAAAATCAGCCTTATTGCAAATTACTGGTAGTTGTAACCTACACCGACTGGGCTTTTTGGCTATATAACTAACGTTGTTCAATAGGAACATTAAACTGTCTCATTTGGAAATAATTAGTGGCATACGACTGCAGGCAATAACATTATTTTTAATTGTTGTTGCAGTATTACGTTATTTAGGTTAAGGAGGGAAATGTTTTAATTTTTAAGGAGATGTTAAAGTAGTCTAATTTTGTAATTGAATTGTCTTTGTACGCAGAGACTGGTGTTAACAGAATGTTCGCTTTTTTATTTTAAAGTATACTAGTGGACCGGGCAATGCTTCGCTATTGCTTGATTTACCTAACCTAAAATTATATTCAGTTTTTGATCCAAATCAGTTGTTGATCAAAATCAGCTGTTGATCAAAATCAGCTGTTTTAAGCTTTTCATACGAACAGCTGTTTTTTGTGCCCCTGATAAAATCAAAAGAAATCTTTCTTCTTCTTCCTTAAGATTGACCTTCCATAAGATTAACATGGCAACTTTGAGGGCCACTGGGGCGAAGCCCTTAACATACATTGAGCTCATTTTAAGGGAAGCACAACTTCAGAGTGAGCTCTGTAAAATGACACCAAAAACATCAAAATCGGTTAAAAACTCTAGGAGGAGTTCTACTCACAAAATAACCCCTAGCAAATTAATTATGTATAGATACCGGGTGATCCACAACTATGCCCGGTAATGAGCTACTAGGTCTTGGTAGCTCATTCTATACCTTAAAATAAGAAAAAAAGTTGCTATAAGCATGTGCCCTAAAACGCTTCGTTTTCCAGATATCCGCCATTTTGTTTATGTGAACTTTGTTTCTTATTTGTAGATATAGAATGCGCTACCGAGACATTGCCGCATAGTTCTGATTCACCCTGTATATATATTTATCAAGCTTGCCAAACTCTTTCATTGAATACAATTCAATTTGATCTGAAAAAAACCTCAGATAATGACGACATTTAAGATGAAACGCGTTGGAGTAAATGAAGTATTAGTTATGAGCCTATTTCCAGTACAACCTTGTTAAATGTAAACTTAAGCTTTTAGGCGGAACGAAGGAAAAGAAAAAGACAAAATTTGACAAGAATATGTAAAAATAGGATTTATATGACACTTGAAATACAGGGTCATTCAAAAAGAATGGTGCAAAAGTAAGGTTAATTCATTTGCATACTATGAGTTGCAAAATCATGAAAACAGAATAAACTGTTACATATATTAACAAGTTTTAATTTGCATTAAAAAAATGCTCAATGTGAGCTCCATTAGAAACTCTGCAAATATCCGGGTGAAATTCCAACTCAGCCCAGACATTCTGTAGCATTTCCTGGCTTATGGACTGCACGGCTTCTGTTATTCGATGTCTTAATTCTTGCAGTGTTTGGGGCATAGGAGGGTAGTACACTTTGTCTTTGATAAACCCCCACAAGAAAAAATCACTAGGCGATCGTGGCGGCCAGCGCATCAAAGGACTGTCTTCATTTCCAGAGCGTCCAATTCAACGATCTGGGAACCTATCATTCAAAAACTCACGCACTTCAGACTTGAAATGTGGAGGAGCACCATCTAGCTGGAAAACTACGTCTGGAACATCTTCTATAAACTGAGGAATGAGCCATTCTGACATGGTATCTAAGTAAACGATTCCAGTTACAGTGCGTTCAATGAAAAAGAAAGATCCATACACTTTACGGTTGCTAAGAGCACAAAGAACATTCAATTTAGGCGAATCTCTCTCGTACTCGATAAACTCTCTTGGCTTTTCTAACCCCCATATTCTTACATTATGGAGATTCACTTGTCCACTGAGATGAAAGGTAGCCTTATCACTAAACACTAGTCTCTCAGCAAAGCCATCATTTTCAAATTGTCTAGTCATATCATGGCCAAAATCTGTGCGTTTTGGCTTGTCAGTAGGCTTCAATGCTTGTAACAACTGCAGTTTGTACGGTTTTCGTCTCAAACGCTTGCGTAAAACACGCCATACCGTGGACTGCGGTATGTGAAGTTCACTACCAGCTTTGACTGTCGAGGTTTTTGGACTCCGCGCAAACTTAGCTTCGATTCTCTCCACAGCGTCTGGCGGAGTGTGAGAACGGTCCGAACTCTTCCCGGCACACAAACATCCAGTTGTCTTGAATTGCCTCACCCAACGAGCTATGCAGTTCCGATGAGGAACCTCCTTCCTGAATTTGGTCCGAAAGTTCCGCTGAACACTAACGATAGCATTAGTACGAGCAAACTCTAAAACACAAAATGCTTTTTCTTGTTTTGTAGTAACCATTGTCAAAACAAACTTATAAACACGCCCTTTCCATTGTTGGAACAATCAGCTGTTTGAAATAACGGAAACAGACGTACCAACCGTTTAGTTTTGCACCATTCTGATATTTGCAGGGTTTCTAATAGAGCTTACATTGAGCATTTGTAATGCATATAAATGTGTTTTTTTAATGTAAATTAAAACTTGTTAATATAAGAAACAGTTTTATTCTGTTTTCATGATTCTGCAACTCAGAGTATGCAAATGAATTAACCTTACTTTTGCACTATTCTTTTTGAATAACCCTGTATTATAAATCTTAAAGACTGGCTGTGAGTGTTGGAGTGGCGTTGTGTTGGGTTCCGGGTCACGCTGGAATACAGAGAAATACTAAGCAGATTTAGCTGCTAAGGAAGCCAAGTTACCGCCTTTCGATTAGTGTGTAATGTAATCCGACTTTGTGTCCATTTTGAAACAAGCTTTATGTAGACAGTGGGAAGAAAAGTGGGTGGCGGTACAGAAGGATAAACTTTGTGTGAGATTAAAGATACACTCCGTCCATTGACAACTTAAAATTGCCGAAGCCGTCGAGAGGAAGTGGTGGTTTCTCGTTTACGCATCGGCCATTCCATGCTAACCAATGGATTTCCGATGAGGCATGGGGACCCGCCACTTTGTCTATACTGTTCTTTCCATCAAACACCTGCTTTTGGAGTGTGAAAACTTAGCATGTTTGTAAGTAAAAAGTTTCAACTACCGAATTGCATTCAGACGATGCTGGGTGATGACACTATTGATATGGTGTTAGCGTTTCTGCATCGTGTGAATGTGATTGGTAACAATTAGAGACACTTGTTTGGTCCAGATTATCTGTTGTATTTTGTTAACTAGTTTTAGTGGTGTGTTGTCAATAACTATTACCTACTTCGGCTCGCATTAAAATGCCAAAGTCTTGAAATCTTGCGAAAATTCTATAAAATTTTACACCCTCTTTTTATGACTTTTCTCGACGTTTGCGAGGTCTCTAAACACGATAAAGCAATAAAAAATATCATGTCCATGTGTCTGTATGTGTGTCTGTCTGACTGTGGACACGATATGTGCACTCACGTCGTAGAAAACTTCTTTAGTGGTGCTAAAATCTTTGTAATTTTATTGCGGAGAGTTGAAAAGCTTTTGAGTTTTCTAGCGTGAAAGCACCGTGACGTGAGTGACAAACACATTTTTGAGTATTAAAAAAAAAACACGAGCAGAAGTCTCGAAAAAGTGTTTGATATTTTCATCTTGTTGAAATGGTGTAATTATGTGTGTTCCAATTATTTAACGTATGAGCATTAATTGAACACTGCTGGCTAAATCGTGTTTTCCAGTCAGTGATGACCGCTCATATTTTATCGCCTTAAGGGTCTGCTCCTTAATCGCAACCGCTTCTCACTGTATCCCTATCTAAACAGTGCAATTTCTTGCAGCCGAACGCTTTGACATTGCCTCATTTCAAACCATTTTATAAGGCTATCTTTTGTAATTGAGTGTTGAAAAAAAAAACTGAATATTCTTTATAAAATTTCGGATCCGGCTTGCAAATTATTTTTCATTATTAATTTTGTATTGTGTATTATCAATTACATAACAAATCAAAAGCATTTAAAAAAAATGTAAATTGTAAAACGGATGCGTATTGTGACATTGCTTAAAATAAGACCTTGCAAACAATTTTATCATAAATAATAAACGAAATAAATGGTTTGAAATTTAACATTGCTCTTATGGGATAAAAATCCAAGATGGTCGCCACTACAGCAGACCCTTAATAGAACAAAACAATATAAAGATCCCGGTGGTTCCTATTGTATAAATGTCCGGCCAAAGCGAGAAACACTGGGACGGTTGAGCGCATCGCACTACTCTATGGGCAAGGGGTTAGGGATAGGGAAGACGAGCACAAGATCAACCAGCGTGAAACAGAACTCGGTGGAAGGGGTGCTTATTATTGTGGTCACTGGGGTGAGTTGCAGACGTTTGTGATCAACATCTCAACCGTTTCTAACGACATCCAGCGTACAACCTGTCAAGACATCTTTGGCGGGTAACAGTAACTTGGAAATGTATAAAACGTAAATATACGAGTTTGTGTTTGTAAAAAACTGTAACACTTCTCACTGCAAAGCTTTCGTTGCACATAACAATAACCTGCCTAGTAGTAGGATACACTTTCTTTAATTAACTCGGACAGTTTGATTAATTACTCAAGTCTGTTAAGAGAAGATACATCTTTACATTGTGATTTATTATTGTGCTTCCACTTGGAACTCTATTTATACGTTACTTTATATACTTCCTGCGACGTTCATTTACGTAACGTCTTTTGACGTGTTGATATTTATTAAATTTGTCATTATAAATTTTTCCTAAACATAATCACAGACAAAAAATATTATGTACGTCTAACTGAATTAATAAAAATGTAACTAATTTGAGTCAATAACAATCCAACCAATTTATATAGAATACTGCCCCTGCTCTCTCTCTATATCTTTATATATATATAATTCTTCTGTGCGTGAGTATGCCTCTGAACTCCTAAACGGCTGGAGCAATTTTGATGAAATTTTGTGTGTGTATTTGAGTCACCCTGGATGGTTTAGATTCACATTTGGAAGGGTTTGAAATGGGGTTGCTATCCCTGTACAATAAATACAAATTAAACTAACTTCCTACAAGCTATAAAGCTAAAATTATATGTAATATTATTTTTAAGGTATGTACAAAACTATTTGCATTTGATTACTTAAGTCAAAAGGATGAAATGAAATAACTACCCATAAATAATAATTCACTTAATTTTTCTATATTCTCAAAACCTACTTAAATAATTTTACTAAAATTTCACAATTTACACTAATTAGTTACAGGATTTTTTTTAGAGAATATCGTCACTACAAACAAAAAGATTTAAATGGGGTAGCTACCCCTATAAAGATTTAAATGGGTAGAGTTGCACAATACAATTAAATTGCACTAAATTCCTACAAATTATAAATCTATAATTATTTAATATTATTCTTAATTTATATTAAAAAAACATTAGCAATTCGATTACTAAAGTCAAAGGGATGAAATGGGATAACCACCCTTAAAGTTAAATATAGCAATAGCGAAGCATTGACAGGTCCACTAGTAACAAATAAATACTGACTCAATTTTTATTTAACTTATAACTAAGTGATATGTCTCAACGAGTATGCAGCAAAAAACAATTTAAATTGCAGTTTTATTTTCAAATATTGACCGATAGTTAAAATATCCTAATTAAACATAATGTGGATATTTAGCAACAGTATTGTTAATTAATAATATTATATATTATATTAAAATATAT
>JAGFPH010000481.1:352974-381423 GCA_018207615.1 Philaenus spumarius
ATTTGACATCTGGTTTCGCCCTTACATGGCCATTATCAGGTGACAACAACGAGGAAGTACATCGGCGATGGATGTCAGAGGTCATTCATTGTACGGACTATCACCGGTTGTGAGGACGTAATCTATAATTGGCTAATTTGCATAAAGGATATATTGCCATTGCAGCAGGATTGGAAGATAGGCGTGTTTATAACTTGTGCGATGAGTTGTAGAAATACTTCACGATCATTCCAAATAAGACAGATGTTACGGGCTATCCAATGTTAGCCGGTTCCGTGCATTCATTTTATGACTTGTTTTTAACATGAAAAACGCTTGGAAAATAGTTGGAAATAGTGGTCGAAGTATTCTTGCTTTTGCATTTAACATGTAATACTTCAAATTTATTGCAATTACATCCAAAACCGAAAAATGTTTAGAAAGAAGTAAAATATGATTACTCCTCAAATGTGCAGGGCTGTGAATTTCAATTCAAGAATTTATGTATTTTTATATTTTTGATATTACTAAGCTTTTCAAGCTGAAATATTAATTGTTAACAGACTTATATATTCTTACAATTCTTTATATTATTTACATTTCCCATTATTTGCGTAGGCCTATCTTTATATATATAATTCTTCTGCACGTGTGTCTGTCACTGATCTCCTCCTAAACGGCTGGACAAATTTTGATGAAATTTTTGTGCGTGTTTGATCGGGTCCCTGGATGGTTTAGTTTCACAATTTAAAGGGGTTGAAATGGGGTTGCTACCTCTGTACAATAAATATAAATTAAACTAACTTCCTACAAGCTATAAAGCTGAAATTATGTAATATTATTTTTAAGAGATATACAAAACTATTTAAAATTTGATTACTTAAGTCAAAAGGATGCAATCGGATAACCATCTTAAAATTAAATAATAATCCACATACTTTTCCTATATACTCAAAAACCACTCAACTAATTTTACTAAAATTTCACAGTTTACACATATTAGGACCAGGATTTGTTTAGAGAATATCGTAACTACAAACAAAAGGATTTAAATGGGGTAGCTACCCCGATACAATATAAATAAATTGCACTAAATTCTTACACACTATAAATCAAAAATTGTTTAATATTATTCTTAATTGATATAAAAAAACATTTATTTGCAATTCTATTACTTATTTCAAATGGATAAAATGGGATAATCATCTTAAAATTAAATCAAGCAATAGCGAAGTATTGCCAAGTACACTAGTATAACATATAGTACAAGGAGTTTCGCATTATACTAATAAAAACTCATCAGCACGACATATAGGCTACTCAATTAACCATGAAATAATTTAAATGAAATTGGTGGTAGGGAAGAGTCAAAGAACTAATAGTTTTTTTCAAAAAAGATTCCCTTTAGTTTTACTGTATAGTATATGGTAGGCCTACGTATAAAACCTTTTATTTCAAAATTTATGTGAGGTAATTTTAGAGTAAAATTTTCAGGAATATCTTGCACAAATGTTTTGATATCAATATTTTTTAAATAAATTAAAATCATTTTCATGTTACAACCACAAATAAAACCTGTTATAGATATCTATAAATTCATATTGCTGCAAAATTATTTAATAAACTACTCAATGCATTGAAATTTAGTGTTCACTAGATATTTTTTAAGTGATTGAACTGTTCGTCTCATTTTTCAAAAAATTAAACCACCAGTGATTTCAAACCATCTAAAAAAGAGGATGAGATTAAATTGACAACAGAAAACGTGCTGTTAAATTGTAAAAATAAACTGTTTTTAGATTGGCTAGTAGCGTCAAAGTCTGCTCGAACGCAAGCCGTCAGATCGTAGAAACTTGCATTTGTTATGTCATGTTTCGGATTCTATTTATAAATGACTAGGGGGAAATCTTTTCTTTATAATAAAGATGTAGGATTAATAATAACCCCAAAGCTACTATAAGATGGTAAATAACGTTAAATGTTCAAATCAAATTATTTTGTACATTTTATAACAGCAGTTATAATAAAGGTTAAAAGAACCAGCAAGGCTCAGATTTACACTTTAATAAAAACCTAACCTAAAATTTAGAAATACAAATAATTGCTTCAAAGTTTGAAATCAGCTGTTTAAACAAACAGCTGTTTTATCTGTTATTTTATTCAATTGGTTGCTACGGTAATACATGTTAATACATGTGTTGGTTCATCAGTCTAGGCCTGACGTAAGAATTTTTTTCCGACTAAATTTACAAATATTGAAATAAAAAATGTTTTTATCAAAATGAATTATAGCCTATGTTACCCAGGGATAGTGTAGCTTTTTATTAGTATAACCATTTCTTCAATCGGTTCAGTAGTTCCAGAGATTACCCCCCCTACATACAAGCAAACAAATTTTATTTCTTTATAATATTACTATAGAAAAGTAGCGAAGCCTAAAGTTTTCTGAGCAGTGTAGATTATGAAATTAGATAGTGAAAAATGTCGATGGACAGTAATAAAGATGAAATATGTATAAATAGTGGCGTAACACAAAGGCCTAATATTATAACTAAGTATAAACAGAAAATCTGCAATTTTGTTTCACACAAGCATTTCCGTAATAGTAACAAATAACGACTTGAAATGGATCCTTACAGATGTTTGCAGGCACTGAATCGTCTGAAGAGTACACTCACTCTGTAAGGTAATTTCCAATGATGTATTAAACTCTGGACAAGTGACCTTTTAAAATACTAAATTCCAAACTATTATAGAAATAACCTGCGGTTGTCAGCACGTCAACTTTAAACTAGCATAAACGCTCGGCAATAAGACAAAGTGGCGAGATGTAAAGATGACGTGTTTATTAGCACTAAATCAACTCGCAAATGTCAGCGATAAGTAGTAATAGACGACTAATTAAATTCTACATAGAAAGATATGAGTAATAATTAACAACCTACATTTGCAATATAGAACTACAGTAATTACAACATTAAAATGCCAATTTAATGAAACAAAATAATTAAGGTCAAACTAAAGGAATGCAATCGTCTAAACAGAGTATTCATTTGAACTAATTTTACTATAGTCATAGATCATGAATAATAAAATAGATTATGCATGCATACGGCGGCAGTGTGGCGGAAAAAAGGTTGTCGGGAAAATATTTCATGATCGCGCCGCGGGGTAGCGCTAGGGAGAAATCATTCAAGAAATTGGTGCTACACACCGCTTTCGTCGTTTCCCCCATAGATCGCGCCACTATCGTCGAATTTTCAGTGGATTGAAATAATGCATTGGATCGGAGTTCTATTAGGTTATCCAAATGCAATGCTATAGATGACGAAATATGTAGATTTATAAGGCTGAAGTACGATGTGTATTCTTAAAACTAAGCTCTTGATGAGAGGATGAAATAAAATTACCATTTAAAAAAAACACACAATCCCTTTTTCATAAGTGGGAGTTATACACCAAGGGTTCCATATAGTCAGCCACTTCATACTTCATACATTGAACTAACCAATAACGATAACCACGGAGAGTAGATATTACATATTGATGGTGGAGGTCAGTGAAATGAGGTGACGGTTCCCAACACCAATGAATACAGAACCTATTATAAGAAGCGCAACGCTTATGGAGAATAGCCAGCCCGGTTGGTTGCCGCCAAATCGAGATTAGCGCGGCAGGCGGCAGGCAGCGCTGGCTGAAAATGTCCGCCTGTCTGTGACGCATCAATCCTACGCGCTAGGTGTGAGCATTGTATTTGGATAACCTAATAGAACTCCGATCCAATGCAATATTTTGTTCCACTGGAAATTCGACGATAGTGGCGTTATCTATTGGGGAAACGACGGAAGCTGTATGAAACACCAATGCTACCAATGATTTCTCCCTAGCGCTACCTCGCGGCGCGATCATGTACTATTTTCGCGACAACCTTTTTTCCGGCACACAGCCCCCGTATGGATGCAAGATCTATTTATTATTAATGATCTATGGTATGAGTGAGACATAGAACGGCTGGCTCCAGCGACCACAGAATTAAATAGACTGGTCATGCCATAAGCCTGTACAGTGTGGGAATTGAAGCTAGGTCGGCCATCTTGTGTGAGGATAGAAACGTCGAGCGGTCCAAGAGAGGAGTAAATTTTCAGCGCGAACTATTCATTCACACCGTGGTTTCAATGGCTGAAAACGCTCGAAAATCTTTGAAATTTTACAAACTTACAGTTTAATAGTGTGGAACGCTAAAGGTGTGATCACAATTTGAAAATAAGAACGGTTTGGCACTTTGAAAATCGAATAAAGTCCAAACTTTTTTTAATTCATGACATCAAAAAGTTGCATTGCGAGAAAAATTTTTGTTTTTAGGGCAGGTGCATCATGTAAGCGAGAGAAATGTTCCGAAAAGTATTTTATTTTTTTAATTAGCTATTGTAGTTTCTATTATACAACAGTTAGAACACGGGTAATGTAGTAACATGTTAGAGTGCGAACACATATAAATAATTTTTAATTACACCCCAAAACGTGTTCTGGTGACCGTGATCAGTGCTCATTTACTACTCCTGACCTTAGTCTCACCTTAATGATCACTGCAAAAGCTCATCTTTTTTATGGGGACACTCACGAGATTTTCCATCAATATAAGTGTAATAACATATTTTTAGAATAATGATTGACAGAATGTATATACGAGTTAGCTTGTTTTCTGTGTAAAATTTAATTGTCATACCATTCCCGTACACTCTGGATAAAATCGACTGACATATAGACTAACTAGGGGAAACCCTACCGCACGCCAACCCCTTTGGAACCTTCTATGCTCATGCTATCTTTTCTTTATAATAAAGGTTTAGGATTAACAATAACCCCAAAGCTAAGATGTTAAATAATGTTAAATGTTCAAATCAAATTATTTTGTATTTTTTGTAACAGTTATAATAAAGGTTAAAAGAACCAGCAAGGCTCGGGTCTACACTTTAATAAAAACCTATCCTAAAAGTTAGAAATACAAATAATTGTTTCAAAGTTTGAAATAAGCTGTCAATGGAAATGTTAGAGCAAACAGCTGTTTTATCTGTTATTTTATTCAAACGGTTGCTACGGTAATACATGTTAATACATGTGTTGGTTCATCAGTCTAGGCCTAACGTAAGAATTTTTTTCCGACTAAATTTACAAATATTGAAATAAAAAATGTTTTTATCAAAATGAATTCGAGCCTATGTTACTCAGGAATAGTGAAGCTGTTTATTAGTAAAACTATTTTTTTCAATCGGTTCAGTAGTTCCAGAGTACGTCCCCTACTTACAGGCAAACAAACAAATTTCTCTTTATAATTTTAGTATAGACTAGTAAAACTATAAGGCCGTTATCTGTTTTTCCTTATAAAGAACAAATTCCTTAAAAACAAAATACTTAACATAAAACGATTATTGCTCAACATAATAATGTAGCTCAAACATAAACTTATAAACATAGTTTGTAAACAATATTTTCTCGTCACAAAAATTTGAAAGAAAAGAAAGAGAACAGTTGTTTATATACGCATTATATAATAATATTAACCCGCGAGCAATAATCGGTACACGTTTAGTGATCTGTAAGATACGAGATTTAGGAAGTGGACTTGAGTTGATATGATCGAGCCGTCACGGTAAAGATTTATTAACTTGGCTTTCTTAAGTTTAAAAATTATCAATTTGTTTGCCTTTCTTGTTCTTTTAGCACTAACATTACATGAATTACAATTGATGACGCAAAAAAAAATGAAACAATGATAATGACCTTATTTTATTTTTATCTTTTTACAAAATATGGGGAATATAATATTTATAAAAGTAAACATTTTTAAAAAGTATGGGGAGAAGCAAAGTTTTGACTCGAGCGTCAAGGGTTTCGTGCCGTCAATCGACAATAAAGATTTATCAAAATGATATTGAAACATAAACCGAATCAACGCTCAACAAACTGAATTATAAAAACTATGGCGGAAATAAATTGGGCACATACATTAATAAATACAATGTTAATAAACGGTACCAGATAACTGCCACATACTTTCTCCCACTTCAAACTTTATACTTTCCCAAGAGTAGTATAGGAGGTGGTTATTTGGAATTGCAAAAGTAGGAAAATGTTACCATGGAAAATATTAGATGCATGTAACACACATCCATATTATATTATTATATTATTATTATTTAAACTATTCGATCGATTTCGAACAAATTTGCACAAAACATGTCAATTAGTCATGTATAGATGCTCGAAAAAAGGTTTTGAAAATTTTTGAAAAACAACCCCCTTTTCGGCCAAAAACCCCCAAAACTTTGTTATTATTATTACCTAAACGAGAATTTTTAGAAAGATGCGGTTTATTGCATATGGTAGGGTACATTAAGGGCTACAAATAAACCAAATTTTATCAAAATCGTTTTAGCCGTTTTTGAGAAATTTTGATTTTTCCAGTTTTTTGACCATTTTTGGGGGGTAAAATCCCTTAAAAATCAAAAATTTGAAAAAATGAAAAACGCCTCTAGGTAATCCAGAACTACACCTACATACCAAATTTCGTCAAAATCGGACCGTTGGTATGGTCTCCAGCTCTGTACACATCCTTACAGACACACGGACAGACATCACAAAAAAAACACTTTTTTGGGTTCAGGGAGCACCAAAACAAATAATTCCACTAAAAATATTTTTGGGTTCAGGGAGCACCAACACAGATAATTTCACTAAACAATATTTGGGGTTCAGGGAGCACCAAAACAGATAATTCCACTAAAAATTCAAATTCGAAAATTTGTACGAAAACAATACTTTCTCCATATACTACGTATAGGGTGGAAAAAGTAAAAATGCAACGTAATCAGCCCCGTGTGTGTAACTTTTAAGTTGGAAGTTTTCCTGTGTTTTTTACAATGCTTTTTAATATAGTAAGTTTTTTTGTGTTCATACCCTGTTTAAGTTTTAAGTTGTTTATCAGTTGAGTAAAATAAATAGGCCTAAACGAAATTCAATTCTTTTACGAAGTCCACAAGTAACGAAATAAGAATGATGGGACCTGAAGATGTCCGTACACCGTTGAAACCGGTAGTCCACTAGGACAAAACAAGGATTGATAGCGTTAAGGTAATACTAACCTAAACCTAAAGGGTGTTTCTTAAATAGGATGCCAAACTTCTGGAGTGGGTTCCTTACGTAAAAATAAATCAAAAAAGTACCTATAAAGCATGTGCCCTAAAACGCTTTGTTTTCCAGATATCCGCCATTTTTTACAAAATAATTCATATCTACCACTCAAATACCACTCACTGACCCATCATGATTTCTCAAAAACTACTCAACGGATTGGAATGCAATTTGGTATGTAGCTTCCTCTAGGGCCCTAAGTGCTCGCTAAGAAAGGTTTTAAAAAGATTCCAAATTTTTAGGGGGCTTGGGGGGGGGTCAAAGTTTAAAAATTCCACCGAACGGATTGGAATGAAATTTGGTATGTAGCTTCCTCTAGGGCCCTAGGTGCTCGCTAAGAAAGGTTTTAAACAATTGTAATTTTAGGGGAAGTTTGGGGGTCAAAGTTACTAAAAATCCCATAAGAAATACATAGTGTAATATATTTGTTGATTTTTTTTTTTTTAATATACATTTAACTTTGATTTGTCTACCCGTGCAAAGGTGGATCGGGCAGCTAGTTCCCCATACAACAATGTTATACACTTATTCAGAACTATACTGCAAAATCTCGGTAGCGCATTCTATAGTTAAAAATAAGAAAAAAATCCATATAAACATAGGCCTGAAAACTCTTTATTTCCCACATATCTGCCACTTTGTTTTTTTTACAAAATAAGTCATATCTAGAGACATGTTTGTCTGATTGAGTTCAAACTTGGCATGAAGTTCAATCCAACAAAGATCTATATCAGGAAAAATAAGCGATTATATCCAATCTTGCGTTTCAAAATGGCGTCTGTCTGAAAATTTCAAACCTAAATTACTCAAAACACATACATTTAACAAACATGTCAAGCCATCTTTTTTGTAACTCTTTTGATGCCCTATCGGATGGTGTAACTGTCAAAACAATAGAATGAATGATAATCGGTAAGTGTCCTATACTGCGTTGAAAAAACCCCCAATTATTACACACAACTTAACTACTATCATTCATCCGATTGTTTTAATAGTTACACCATCCAATAAGACATCAAAATTCTACAAAAAAAGGTGTCTTAATATTTTTTCTCAAAACGTACGTTTTTTGAGTAATTTACTTTTGAAATTTTCAAACAGCCACCATTTTGAAACGTACGATTGGATATAATCGCTTATTTTTCTTGAGATAGATCATTATTGGGTTAAACTTCATGCCAAGTTTGAACTCAATCAGTCAAACGTTTCTCTAGATATGAATTATTTTGTAAAAAAACAAAATGGCGGATATCTGGAAAACGAATCGTTTTAGGGCACATGTTCATAAGGATTTTTTTTATTTGCTTTTAAGTAAGGAACCCACTCCATAAGTTTGGCGTAGTATTTAAGAATACCCTGTATACTTCAAAAAATTATTTTACCTAATAATATATTGTACTAGCTGACACGTACGGCGTTGCCCGTGGTGGTTAGTATTTTCAGTCTTTTTAACGTAATTGTAATCTTTTGAAGTGTTCAGTTAGTGAGTGGTATTTGGCTTTTATATATTTAGATCTTAAATAATAAAAGCACTATTGTCATAATAATAAAAGATCTGAAATTATGATTTTAGTAACTTTGATCCCCCCAAACCCCTCCTAAAATTTCGAAATTTTTCATACCCTTTCTTAGAGAGCGCCTTTAGCCCTAGAGGAAGCTACATACCAAATTTCATTTCAATCCGTTCGGGCGTAATTTGAGGATGATCAAAACGCATTGAAAACGCAAGGAAAAATGCAAAAACGCCTATTTCTGGCGTAATTTTGGGAGAATCTCAAACATTTTTTAACAGACTACTTTTAGGCCTTAAACGAACCTAAGTACCAAATTTCAACATTTTCTGCCAATTAGTTCTCGAAAAAGCTGAGAAAACGCAAAAAATCGCTAGAAAAACGCGAATATTGGGCGTATCTTTGGGATGTTTTCAAAATCCGTTCTTAGTGCGCGTCTAAAGGTCCAACTGAACATGCATGCCAAATTTGAACTCATTTGGTTCAGTAGATTTTTAGTTCTGCTGATGAATGAATCAGTGCCATTTCGCTTTTATATACATAGATTTATAATTTTAAAATTTATTATAGCGTGAGCCTTGTTTGTAGTTTAAATATAAATGTTTGGGGTAGTAACCAATGGCATTGAAATTATAAAAAACCGTAAAATGTAAAATTTGCACACAAACACATACATTTTTGAATTGAAACTGTATTTCATAAGCCTAGCTCAATTGATTGGTACAACAGGAGCGAGCTGTTAATAAATTAGCATTTCCAAAAAATAAAACAAGGTAACACCTTTTCATTGTGTACAGTACTTAGTAAATTATTCTTTTCACTCAAACGCCTTTGTTTTCCCTACACTACCTCGCTCGCTAGCCTCGCTCGTGTTTACTAGCCTCGATCGCGGTCACGATCCACTAAAACAGGAGTACGAATAAATTCCAAGTTGACGAGAATAAAAAAGCGAAACATAAATTTCCAAGAAAAGATAATGGCGAACAGTCAAAGTGTCAATATGGAGGACTGCAGTAAAGTGAGCAAACCACATTTTCAATCAAAAATTAGCATATCGTTATCGCTGGTGGCCGTCAGACCGTTATACATACCCAGATCATTCGACGGATTATGTTACATAACGCGTAGACAAGAGTGGAACACTGACAGCTGAACCGATCGAACGTATCGTAATTTGTGACGTCATAGGGTGTCCGGGGGCGGAGGATATGTTGTATTCATTTCTCAGTTATCATTATTCGCGTAGATTAGCGTGACCGCAAATTTCTAAAGAATGAATAACTTGACATTTTCTTGTAAATAAAATGAAATTATTCATTCCACTGATTTCGGGAAAACAAATAATCAACTCCTATAAAAGCGGGTGTACGTCCGTACATACATACGTACGTACGTGAGTAACATATAATAGCTGATTTCACCCATCATCTGTAAAATACTTAAACAAAACCCAGCGTAAATTATAGGCCTACTTTGGAGTTATGTTTACAACTTCAATCATTATAATTTCTTGTGAAGTTGATTTTTTACTTTCTCACTATACTATAGTATAGAGAAAGTATAATAATCGCAAAAAAATCGATGTTGAAATTTTTGTGGAAATATCCTTTTCCCCAACCCATGAGTCCAAAAAAGTGGTTTTTACAAAATGTCTGTCTTTATGTATACAAAGCTAGAGAGAAAACTATTTGATCGATTTCAAACAAATTTGCACCAAACATGTCAATTAGGCCTGTATAATGCACGAAAAACGGTTTTACAAATTTTGAAAAACATCCCCATTTTTGGCAAAAAAAAAACTCCCCAAATAATCAGTTATTATTTTCTTAATACAAAAACTGCTCTAACGATTTTGATAAAATTTGGCTTATTTGTAGCTCTTAATGTACCCTACCATATGCAAAAAACTGCATCTTTCTAAAAATTCTCGTTTAGCTAATAATAATAATAACTGATTTTTGGTTGTTTTGGCCAAAAAGGGGGTTGTTTTTCAAACACTTTCAAAACATTATTTCGTGCATCTATAGAGGCCTAATTGACATGTTTGGTACAAATTTGTTCGAAATCGAACGAATAGCTTTCTCTCTATCTAATAGTAATAATATTTTTTAGTTACTCTCCTACTTTAATGTATCCCCTCTCTACTTTAATATAATTATGAAGTCACAGTGAATCTGTTTAATAATTTAAATATGTTTGTGAGAAAGTATGTGCCAGTTTCTGGTATCGTTTATTTTTTAAATATAAGTTATAGAACTAATGTATGCTACAATACGTTATAAGATTTGTTTCTAGGTTATAAACTGTTTATAAATACAACCTTTTATCATGAATGTATTCGTTTATGCAAATTTAAAGAAGAGATACCTATTCGTTTAACTTCGGAAACAATCGTGCATCTTCGTATAACATTTTTAATTATTAATTTCTTCATTATAATATTAATAACTTTTAAATCATTTGATCTATCAATATGAAATAAAAGCAATTTAAAGATAATACTTTTAACCTTAAAATATCCTATATAAATAAAATTTTTTAACAAACGGGCCTACAGTTTTATAATCCTTATAGTACACATTTACCGAGTTAAAAATTCCCGTCATCATAGTTAGTCAGGCCTAGGATAAAGTCTCTTTTTTTTTAAATAGTATTTCTTCACATGATGTATTTCTGATGTGTATCTAATTAATCTGCCTGCGATTTTTCACGGGGCTTATTCCTACCAGTCAACTCCTAAAAGTGCGTGTACGTACGTGAGTAACATACAATACAACACTGATTTCGCCCATCATCTGTAATACCTAAACAAACCCAGTGTAGATTATACTTTGGGGTTATGTTTATAACTTCAATCATTATAATGTCTTGTGAAGAAGATTTTTTTTTAAATATGAGTTATATACGGATATCTGAGAAACGAAACTTTTTCGGGCCTATGTTTATATGAACTTTTTTTCTTATTTTTAGCTATAGAATGAGCTACCGAGAGATTGCCGTATAGTTCTGAATCACCCTGCATATACAACCTGTTGAAGATACAAGGACAAAATGGTTATTTATGTTAGGTGTAGGCCTACTGTGCGAAATGCCCACGATTTCTGTGAAACATTTACATGAACAAATTTTATTCCGAAAAACTAATAATAATTTTGTCTTTCTAAAGTGATTTATTCGCCAGGACCTGACAGATTGACGGCCCTAAAACGAGTCCCTTACCAACACAAAAACAAACTCGGTAAGTTGATTTTTAATTGGTGACTACGGAATCTCTTCGGTAATAGAATAGGGCTACGACAGTTTAGCGTGTGCGGTTGGCAAGCCTGTGACTAAGAGATAAAACACGATGTAGGAAGCGGTTTATTGGGCCATTGGCAAGGCAAATTGTTCCACTCGGTCGTATATTTGGGGAGATTGATGTTTGGGTTCATAAATAAAGCACTTTTCGTTTCCTCCTGCGCCTAGGACAGCCTCTCCTTCCATTATCACTGTTTCTCTTTCAACATTTCACATTCTTTGTTCAATAAATAATTGGTTAAAAAATGTAACTTTTTCGTTACTCTTTCCAGTTCGATCGTCGGTTAGAAAATGTTAAGACCGATTAGGAGATGTTTCGTACCTAACCTAAGGGCCATGTTATACGGGCGCTGATAGCACCGCTTTTTCAACGTCGGTTTATTAGGTAAATGGAACTACCGTGGGCCATGTTATACGAGCGCCATCAACGCTGGCGAATCCACATTAGACCGGTTTCACACGAGCCACAAAACGTCCGACAATAGCCAAACGCGTATTCTGGCTGTTGTGGCGCGCTTGTGGCTGAATAATCGCAGTCTGTGGCAGGAACGTTACCATCCACTTAAATGACATGAGATCGCGATGGACCTTTCACACGAAGTGGCGCCTTTTCGCTTTTCATCTACAATCTACTTAAATGATAAAACGGTCTGTGTCAAAGTCATTCATAATTTAAACTGGTAATTAAACTTTTAAAACTTGATGGGAAAAACTAACAAACAAGGCGACCGGCTGCTACAATTGTCACGGTGCCATTAACCTGCCACAAACGCTCAAAATGCCGAGGACAGAGACACTACAAGCGATTTTGCTGCTTCCTGGCGTCAAACGCGAAAAAGCGCCACTTCGTGTGAAAAGTCCACCGCGATCTCATGTTATTTAAGTGGATCATAACTTTCCTGCGTCAGACTGCGATTCTTCCGTCACAAGAGCCAGAAGTCGCGTTTGGCGATTGTCGGGCGTTTGTGGCTCGTGTGAAACCGGCCTTAGCCAGGCGTTGAGCGTTGCCAGCGCGGACTGACGCGTTAACAACCAGAAACGGACTGACGCGCTCGTAGATACCAGAAAGCCACAGTAGTCAGAAGTATTTACTTTGTCCTGGTTCTAATAGTTATTGTGTATTTCAAAGTGACAAAATGCTTGACACGGAAACATTTTGTGGATACGCCTAAACGGTGTAATATTTATCGATCAGCAGCCACCTCTATACGACGTCAATTCAAAGGATTATAGCAATAAACAATTGAAACATTAAGTGAAACTGTCCTGTCGATACACGATTGATAAGCACCCCACCGTCTAGCCTTCCTTATGGACTTAGTACGTTAACCCCATTTTATGTTTGCACCATGAAACGGTGTGCGCCTAATAAACTGTCTAAATGTACTCGTGCAATAAATGTACACGTGTAGATAATTTTGTGTGTGTAGTGTTTATATGTTTTATCAAAGTTTTAAGTTTTGATGACCTCTACGGAGTGATCTGCTGAAGATGGAGTTTCGGCTCCGAAACGCGTCTTTGTAATAAGACAGAAAAAAAGTCACATGATGGTACCAAAAAGGTAACAACAATAATAATGTATAACTATATATTATTTTCTACTTATAGACCAGTCAAAATAGTCGTTCTAAGTGTGAAAAATGTAAACAGGTCTACAGTTCATTAAAATGTTTTTCAATGATCAAGTCAATAGTTTTCTAAAGATAGTTTTATAAACGGTTGTTAATTAATATTGATATAATGATTAAATTAATATTTAAAAAAACATATTTTCCTTTGAACTTAAAATTAATAATATATTTTATCGTAACTTTATTGATATGTTATTGATTTATTGACGCTCAAATGTAAGTCTAAAGGAGATAATGTATGAACTTAACCAGCAAAACTTTAAGAAACAAAACAAGTTGTATTTAATTTTATAAGAAAGTAAAAGTACACCTTGGTTGATTCCAATGTGTTGCGATTAAGCTCTAAACATTTCAAATCAGACTACAGTTGAGGGCTTTGTCGATTGTCTGGACAAAAATCAAGTCAGGTACATTCGGAACTACGCCGGTCACTTCGATCTCCGCAGAAATGAAAACGGACAACCCTCGAACCCCATCCAGTTCCCTCCGCATACACAGATCGTGAACTCGAATCCGGATCTACATCCGAACGCGGTTTCAGAATGGAGCGCAGTTCGGATCCGTCTCGGTTTCCATCACCGTACCAAATGACGAAACGAAGTACGGATCTTCCTCGCGCTACACGTTCTTAACCTGTGCAGGGTACAGAAACCTGTGCAGTTCTCGGACGATCGACATTTTCTTCTCCGCGGAGAGAGTGAGCCTGATAGAAAGAATGCGACTAACCTTCATGATGTTCAGAAATCTAATGACAATTACATTGTTTTGTTTACATTTGTCCTGTATCCATGGTAATATAAATATATTCTTGACTTCAACAATGACAGTTTGGGATTTATTTTCACAAAATTGTATTCTATTTAAAATTTAAAAAAACTTTAATAGTCCAGTTCCCTAGATCACTAACGTTTAGTCTGACAGACTACTGTGAACTATCGATTTTTTTTCTCCTACTTCCTCTCCACCGAGCGGCTCACCACTCCGTGTACCTTCATTTGAGCACTAGCTGATTATATAGTCAGTATAGTAACTCCGTACGTGCATGTTTTTTGCTAGTTTTTAGGTTCGCGTAGTCTGGCAGACTAAGCATTAGTTTTTACGTTAGTTTAGTTACTGGTATGACACTGGTGCAGAACTGGACTATGTTCCTGAACAATGTAAGACAGTTGTATTGGATGTAAGACAACAACAGTATCACAAGATATGCACATTCTACCCTTCAGCAAAGAGAAGAATGACCCGATTATTCTGTGAGAAGTGCTCAAGTTCCATTTGTGTCGAGTACCAAGCAAAGTGTTCCTGTGACGATGCCACAGACTAAAAATTTTGTAAAACGTATTGAAAGTGTTTATAATGACGCCTTATTCAAAGTTATTAGAGTAAACATATTTGTTTAATATTTTTAATTTGGTTTATTACCCTTTTTAAACAGTAGTCTGGCAGACGAAGGTTTAGTAACTACTACGTTTGGCTAAAACCACATTAGCGTTCTACGGTTAGTAGTATATTTCGTCACTAGTACCTAGCGTGGACGTTTATGGTGCGAGATAGTGGAGTTAACGAACAAGCATAGAAAAACACTTTAGTTACAAGTTATGAACGATACTTTTTATCATACTGCACTAGAATCACACAAAAACTTAATTAATTAAATTACATTATTAATTTGTTTACAGATTTTAAACGGTTAATGTACCGCAATGCGTTTTGTTTACGTACAATACTTTTCGGTCCTAATATGAATACTAAAATACGATTGTTGAATCAACTGACTTTTTGAGCAAGTAGTGAATGACTTCATTTAAGAGTCAATTTACGGACTTAACATGTGCATTAAAAACATCACACCACGCCATTCCGAAAATTGGGAGTATCTTCAACAAACAAAGCATTGCGTGCTTCGCACGCAAACCCCCGTATTGGGAGAATCTTCAATACACAATTCATTGCGTGCTTCGCACGCCAACCTTACGGTAAAATCCACCGCATGGCTTTGAACCGGGTACTTTTATAGTATTTTACGTTTTGACCGATTTTGGGGGAACCAAGTGAGCTATAAGGTCGCGTAGAAAAACAAAATGTGCAGAATAACATCTTACATTTATATTTTTAGAAAAAACTCTAAAAAAAATTCATTCTCTTAGTAAAAATCTCAAAAAATAGTTTCTTCCGGTCAAAAAAACTTGCTTCCGGTTGTTGGATTTTTTTTAGCTAACGAACTCGTCCGAGCGACGTAGACAACCAACATGTGTACCAAATTTGAATCAAATCTAACTTAAAATGCGGCCGCTAGAGTGCGAACACATATATACGTATATATATATATGATTTTTAATGACACCCCAAAACGTGTTCTGGGGACCATGATCGGTGCTCATTTGCTACTCCCGACCTTGGGTCTTACCATAAGGGCCACTGCAATAGCTCATTTTTCCTATGGAAATTCGCTAATAACTTTTATTTTGTACGAGGATAAATGGTTACGTGACAAATATGTTCGACAAATTTGAGCTCAATGTCTTTTCTATTCACAAAGACATTTGGGACAATATTTGCTAGACACCCTGTATAAGCGGCGTTGACCTGGCCGAACGACTGACCAGCAATCAACGTAGAGCAAAAACTGCTGAAGACGCAAATACGAACATTTTACGGGGAAAATAGACGCACAACAAGAAAGGGGCTTTCAAAACGTTCATTTTAAATGGTAAAAATAGTGAAATTATTGGGTCACTGCCAGCCCCATATAGTTCAATTCAAACATCTGTTGGTTACATATTAAAACAGCTGATCTAGTTCAAAAACTTAATTTTAGGTTAGGCCTACAATGGATCAAAACACGTTTTGTTTGCTACCGAATTTGGCAAATTACAAACATGTAATTAGTCTTCACAATCAACATATTTTCTAGATTAGGTAAAAGCAAACAAAAAACGCTTACAGTATTATAAGCCAAACATCTGGTGTTGCATATTATAATGTTTCCTGTAGTTGGTAATGTCAATTTTTACTTTCTCCACCCTATACGTAGTATATGGAGAAAGTATTGTTTTCGTAAAAATGTTCGAATTTGAATTTTCAGTTGAATTATCTGTTTTGGTGCTCCCAGAACCCCAAAAACTTGTTTAGTGCAATTATCTGTGTTAG
This sequence comes from Philaenus spumarius, assembly GCA_018207615.1. NCBI lineage: Eukaryota > Metazoa > Arthropoda > Insecta > Hemiptera > Aphrophoridae > Philaenus > Philaenus spumarius. The sequence goes on from JAGFPH010000481.1 coordinate 369,731, forward strand.
TGCTCCCTGAACCCAAAAATATTTTTAGTGGAATTTTTTGTTTTGGTGCTCCCTGAACCCAAAAAAGTGTTTTTAACGTGGTGTCTGTCTGTCAGTGTGTCAGTATGTATATACGACCAGAGGGGACACTATTGGTCCGATTTTCATGAAATTTGGTATGTAGGTACTAAACTCTAATATATCCAGGCGTTTTTTTCATTTTTTGGAATTTTTAATTTTTAAGGGTAATTTACCCCTAAAAACCAATAAAAAACGACAAAAATGAAAATTTCTCAAAAACGGCTCTAACGATTTTGATCAAATTTTCAGTATTTATAGTGCTTAAGATGCCAAACAAAATGACACCACCCGCTTTTATCAAAACTTCGGCGTTTCATAATTATGGGGAAATGTTAAAAAATAAACAAGTTTATGTTGTCAATCTAGCATCACGGCGACGGCCGCACGGGGTAGCACAACGGTAGCGAGGACGGCCAGTAATTCAAAGGTCGCGCGATCGAATCCCTCCTGGGACAATAACTTTTTTATACGATTGACGTAGGTAGAATATTATTTTTTTGTTTTGTTCTAAAAAGTAGTAAATAAAATGATTAAAAACAATATTATTTTGACTACAGTAAGTTGGGAGAAAGTTTGTGTCAGTTAACTGATACCGTTTATTTTAAATGTTGATTATTTTAATATTAAAGGTGAAATTACAAAGCAAGCCGCAATTCGAATTATTGGAGATGGTCGTGTTTATTAGCGCATTTCCATAGGAAAAATGAGCTATTGCAGTGGCCCTTATAGTGAGACCCAAGGTCAGGAGTAGCAAATGAGCATTGATCATGGTCCCCAGAACACGTTTTGGGGTGTAAAAAAAATTCATATATATATATATATGTATATATGTGTTCGCACTCTAGCGGCCGCATTTTAAGTCCGATTTGGTCCAAATTTGGTACACGTGTTGGTCGTCTATGTGGCTCGGACGAGTTCGTTATCGAAAAAAATCCAACAATCGGAAGTACGTTTTTTTACCGGAAGTAACTATTTTTTGAGATTTGTCCTACCAGAATGAAATTTTTTAGAGTTTTTTCTAACAATATAAATGTAGGATGTTATTCTGCGCATTTTGTTTTTTTACACGACCTTATAGCTCGCTTGGTTCCCCCAAAATCGACAAAAACGTAAAATACCATAAAAGTACCCGGTTCGAAGCCAAGTGATGCAAACTCGCGAGGCCACTAGGAGGAAACTAATTCTACTAATATATTGCGTACACACAGACAGCTGTTCAACGCCTTCGTGAGTAGACCTATTTCCCAAATTGTTGGTTGAAACCCTAAAGCTTAGGCATATAAACTTAATTTTGGAAATTTGCTCAACTCACGTCAGCGGTCCAGCTGCGTGGTCGATTTATTTCGATCTCTGACAGAAGGGATACAGAAGTTTTAGGCTAACTATTGAATCAGAAATAACAAAAAAATAAACGGTAGGCCTACCAGGAACTAGCACATACTTTCTCACAAACATATTTAAATTATTAGAGATTAGAATTACATGGTTGGGTTCAGAAACGCTTAGCTTAAAAGAATAAAAAGAATATTTGAATGGTAGAAATTTGAATAGTTTGTTTGATTATCATGTTAGAGCATACAAATACAGAAGAATGTTAGCAGAGTATTATAACTATTGTTAGCTTTTATGTACACAGCCATAATTTTTGTTTAATGTTTACTAGTTTTTTGTTTTTGTTGAGTGACAATGTGGATGATTTTTGTATAATTGTTCTTGCTTTGATTTGTCATGTGTCATTTTAGTAATTATAATTGTATGTGTTTGAATAGCAACTCTACAGACGGACAATTATTGTCCATGTAACTGAGTTTTGCTTAGAGATTTTTTTATTTTATTATTTGTAAAATGTAAAGATTTTGGGAAATAAACTCATTATTATTTTTATTATTATTATTAAACAGATTCACTGTGACTTCATAATTGTAGGTGGAGTAGGAGAGGTGATATTAAAGTAGGAGATTAACTAATAAATAGTATATTATTATTAGCTAGAGAGAAAACTATTCTATCAATTTCGAACATATTTTCACCAAACATGTCAATTAGACCTGTATAGATGCACGAAAAAAGGTTTTGAATATTTTTGAAAAACAACCCCCTATTTGGCAAAAAAAAAACTCAAAAAATCAGTTATTATTATTAGCTAAACGAGAATTTTTAGATAGATGTGGTTTTTTGCAAATGGTAGATTAAGACAAATAAGCCAAATTTTATCAAAATCGTTAGAGCCGTTTTTTTTTTTATAAAAATAATAATAACTGATTTTTTTAGGGTTTTTGGCCAAAAAATAGGTTGTTTTTCAAAATGTTTCAAAACCCTTTTTCATGCATCTACACAGGCCTAATTGACATGTTTGGTGAATAATTTTTTGGTAATCGATCGAATACCTAGTTCTACCTTTGTATACGTATACAGACAGAGATTTTTTAAAACCCACCTTTTTGGACTCAGGGGGTCCCAAAATGGATATTTCCACAAAAATCTCAACATCGATATTTTTTGCGATCACTATACTTTCTCTATACTATGGTATAGTGAAAAAGTAAAAATTGAATTAAATCCGTTGAAATATCGCCAGGATGTCAAATTATTCACTTTTTATAATACACAAATTTGGCTCCCAAAATTAATAAATAAATAACTATTGAGCTTGACTTGTGAGAAAGTAAGTAGATAAAATAAAACCTGAACACAATATCTCACAACAAATACGTTTACTAACCTCAAACGCGTTTCAACGACAATGACGCCATCCTCAGTGATGCGCGGGCTACAGTAACCAAACTATAACTAGATATATGAATATTAAAAATATTTTTTAAAACCTGATTGTTGAAATAGGTTGGCAAGTTCTAGGAGTGTAGGAACCCGGGACAAGCTTATATTGGGCGCCACCACCGTACCGGGTTGAACTAATTCTATGGAATCTTTTTTATAAAAACTATATAGACTAGTCATGATTGTCTAAACTAACATAAAGAGGTAAAATTTGTTTGTTTGTTTGTTTGCTTGTATGTAGGGGATAATCTCTGGAACTACTGAACAGATTGAAAAAGTAGTTTTACTAATAACAAGCTTCACTATTCCTGAGTAACATAGGCTATAATTCATTTTGATAAAACATTTTTATTTCAATAGTATTTGTAAATTTAATCGGAAAAAATCTTAGGTTAGGCCTAGGCTGATGATTAACATAGCAACCAATTGAATACAATAACATATAAAACATCTGTTTGCTCTAATATTTCCATTAACACCTGATTTCACACTTTAAAGCAACTATTTGTATTTCTAACTTAAAGTGTAGACCTGAGCCTTGCTGGTTCTTTTGACCTTATTATAACTGCTGTTGTAAAATATACGACATAATTTGATTTGATCATTTAACATTATTTACCATCTTATATTAGCTTTAGGGTTATTATTAATCCTACACCTTTATTATAAAGAAAACGTAACATGATTATTTGTATAGAAGGTTCCAACGGGGTTGGCGTACGAAGCACGGGGTTTCCCCTAGTTTGGTAAATAAGAATAGAAACAGTACAAAAAATTTAGGTCAATATATACGATACGATTTTATTGTGTGACGCAAAATGAAGTTTTACTCGGAAGGCAATCAAATATTTTTATCGGCAGCTCGTGGCGCCCCCTTGATGCGACCCCCGGGGCAGCTGACCCACTTCCTCCCCTGTGTACAAGTAAAATACTGATTTTGAAAAGTGCCTTGAAAGCAAATTATTGAAACTAATTTAAAAAAATGGAGGCCTATGAATTTGTATTGTTACATAGAACAATCAGCAGAACTGCAGGTGTTAGATTAGCATTCGAATAGACTAAACAATCCATTTTATAATGTTTTAACAGTTTTGTGTTAGGATAATTATTAGCCTACTATTATTGTTCATTTCCACTAAACGTTGAAAATATTTAAGTCCTTGTGATAGTACATTTATTCAAAAAATACCAATAAATGTTATCATAAGTATAAAAACTGAAAACATTGCCAAAGAAATATTCTTTTATTTTGTATCAAAATTATGAAAATTGCCTTCACGTATGATAACAGATTCGGGAACTAACATAAAGACACAATACCACAATTAATTGAAATAATTGTTACTATACTAATATTATAAAGAGGTAAAATTTGTTTGTTTGTTTGTATGTAGGGGATAATCGCTGAACCGATTAAAAAATAGTTTTACTAATAAAAAGCTACACTATCCTTGAGTAACATTGGCTATAATTTATTTCGATAAAAACCTTTTTTATTTCAATGTTTGTAAATTTAGACGGAAAAAATCTTAGGTTAGGCCTAAACTGATGAACTAACACATGTATTTACATTTATTACCATAGCAACCAATTGAATAAAATAACAGATAAATCAGCTATTTGCTCCAATATTTCCACTAACTGCTGATTTCAAACTTTGAATCAATTATTAGTATTTATAACTTTTAGGTTTGGTTTTTATTAAAGTGTAGATCTGAGCTTTGCTGGTTCTTTTAACCTTTATTATAACTGCTGTTATAAAATATGCAAAATAATTTGATTTGAACATTTCATTATTTACCATCTTAGTTTTGGGGTTATTATTAATCCTACACCTTTAAAAATAAAGAAAAGTAACATGATTTTGAGTATAGAAGGTTCAAAAGGGGTTGGCATGCGGAGCACGCCGGGGATTCCCCTAGTTAAATATAGGCTAAAGCAATGAAATTGTGGTATTTTTAAATTATCGAACTTATTTGCAAGCAATTTGCCTAATTTAGAATCAAGTAATTATTCTTCACAACTAACATGCAGTTTGTTCCATAATTTTATTATTATCTCAACCGCAATCACACCATCTCGATTAATGAATATCGAAGATAGGCTACCTATCATCCGATACCATAAATCATGCACCAACCATAACCTAAAAGGACACTTCTGATCAAATTTATACAACCAGGAGTACGTATTCTTATAAATTCGAATAATTTGTTGTCTTTTGAAAAAATAATAAAATTATTTAGCGTTTTAATCTAGAATTTTGAAAAAGTAAAGTAGGCCTAAGTTACCAACGTTTTGAAAATTGTCAGCACGATTCGGGCAATTTCATTTGATGGCGTTAATTTCTTTCAATATTTTGAAGAAAGGCTTTATTTAATATTAATAATCTAAATAATTACAAGCAAGAGTGCAAACTTAATCGTAAGAAACAAGAACTTAACCTATAAAGAAATAATATTTTCTCCAATTACCTTTTTCCAAAAACTTGTGCACTTTTTACTATAAAACTACCTACTAAATTTACAAAACTTTGTAACTAAGAATATATTTAATTTCTCGGCGTTGATAAAAAATGTAGTCTTGCTTTGAAACTAAACGCGCACTCTTTTTTAAGTTTCGCGCACAATTTTATCAGCACCACACTTTTCAAACACACAACGCACAAGCAGAAAAGCAAATAATAGAAATCCTTACTCAGTGACACTTGAAATGAGTTGTAGAGCGCAGCACCAGTTGAAGTTGGAGCGATAAACGGCGCAGATGGCAGCACTAGTTGAGGTACCGAGGAAAATGAAGTTGACTTTCAAAATAATAACTGTAGTTCAGCAATTTAGTAATATATTATTCAGAAAAGAAAGAAATTCAGCGTGTTAAGCCTCCCCTTTTAGTATAATAATGTTTCCCATTAAAATAACTACCAGTTCTGTATAATAAAGCTAGATAGGTTTAATCAATTATTTACAGGTATCTCCATATAAATAATAAAGTGTGTAGTCCCAGTAGTCCATAACAAATTTGTAACATACTGGTCAACTGGGGTAACTTTGGCCCATTTTGTGTGTTTCTTTACATAAATCGCCTTATATTCCTCATAAATATATATAATTAACTTCCACGTACTATTTTTATATTTTTTTAAATTCTGCTAATTTCAAAGTGTATATTGAATTGTTTTAAAAACTCAGAACTTATTTATTTTATTTCTAAGATTTTTTGAAAATGTTTACCAATTTTGCCTTTAGTTGGGGTAACATTTTCACAAATAATGTAAAATGTCATAAAAACTAAGGCCAAATATGATTTCTGACAATGTTACCCCAATTATAATTATGTATGGGTTTATTTAGGTAGGTAAGTATTGTACAATGAGTTGGGGATAAAATAATATGAAACTAAACATTCTACAAAAGTAATAAACATGTATTTTGAAAATTTTACTCTTACTGTAATGTTTATCACAAGAACCAAGTCGATAGCTCTATTTGGTAACTAACAGTAGATCAAACTATCTTTTTCCAAGAGCCAAAGTTAATCTAGTTGAAGGTACAGTATTAGTATTATGTGACATATTTTTTAATGTATATAAAATACTTTATTATATTTTGAAACATTAAATTGCTTATAGGCTACAATTTTTAAGTACATTTTTTATTTTTTTATTAAAGAGATGCAAATATAATCCTTAAAATAGCTTACCTTTAAATAAAGCATAAGCATATATTAATGTAATATTATTTTTCATACATACAATAATTCTCAATAGGCACTGTACATATCGACATTCCAAACACGAAGTGACGTAACACAAAATAACGATTTTGAGATACGCCGGATAAAGGCATAACTTTTTGTGCTTTACAACACCACGAAGTGGCGTATCTGAATTCTTTACAGTTTTTTATATACAATATGTTTTTCATGTGGCGTAACTGATTCTATGGATCTTCGACAATACCCGAACTGGCGTAAATTAACTTACGCCAGTTCGTGATGTGCACTTGAAGCTAACCATAAACCTTGCTTACTAACACGACGTGACGTAAGTGACAGTATCACATATTCGTTTTTTTACGAAAAAAAGATTAATATCTTGCCGGTCTTAATCACATATTAAGACCGGCAAGATATTTTTGATTCGTACTACACTATGGGATGTCTTCAATTACAAAGAGAGTTTCTTGTTAACCACATTACTACTGGTGAAACTAAACAACCAAAGAAGTCACTAGTCGAAGGAAAAAGTAATTACAGTATAATTTGACTTTGCAAAAAAAAACAAGTACCTGTTTGTAAAACTTTTTTTAAATACGCTTGGCATTAGTGAACGAACTGCAAGAACTGCCTTTCGAAACGTCACATCTACAGAAACTATTGAAACCGAGAAGCGTGGAGGTCATCAAGATAGTGTTGCTGTAAGAGATGCAGAGATTCAACAAAGAATGATTGACCACATTAATAAATTTTGCAGAGTCGAGGCACATTACTGCAGGGCCAATTCTCAAAGAGAATTTTTACATGACGATTTAAATATAGTAAAAATGTATTCGATGTATCAATCTAAAGATCCAGACAACAATAAAGGAACCATTCTTCCGATATAGGTCAATTTTTAAAAGTTTGAATCTATGTTTTCATCACCGCAAGAAAGATTTGTGCACATTATGTATAACATATAAGACAGGTGATGAGCACAGCAAAGAAAAAGTCAAAGATGCGTACTTAAAATACGTTGCTGAAAAACTTAAAGTAAGAGAAATAAAAGAAAATTGTAAGACTGGAACCGTTGCAAATAAAAATCAATCTTGTTTGGTATTTGATTTGCAGCAAGTGATTTTTTGCCTAAGACGAATGAAAGTGCTGTTCTTTATAAGAGGAGATTTTCCATTTACAATTTCACTATTTACGACTTGGCAACAAAAGACTATCACTGTTTCACCTGGAGTGAAGTTATAAGTAAGCGAGGGTCATCTGAAATCGAATCCTGCATCTATAAAATGCTTCTAGATTATGACCAAAAACTAGTAACAAGTGTCTCTTTATTTTTATTTATGGATGTGCAGGGCAAAATAAGAACAGCATCCTTCCTGCTACGATTATTTACTTCCTAGCAAACAGCTCGAGCATTTCTACAATTACACTAAGATTATTCGAGCCCTATCATGGCCAGAATGAGTGAGATGCTGCACACAGTGCAATAGGACATGCTATTACCAAAGCTGAAGATTTATTTGTGCCAATTATGAAGTTAGCCAGAAGAAATCAACCATCATACACCGTCCACCAAATGGAGTCAACAGATTTTCTTAATTTCAAGAAGCTGCCCAAAGAACTTCGCATTCTTACTATCCATCAAGATAATGAAACATCTACCACTATAAACTGGCCCAACATGGTTGAGTATGCATTTAAAAAGGAGCATGCAACCAAGATGTTCTTTAAAACAAGCCATCTTGACGAAACCTACAGATCTTTGTCGTTAAAACGAGATGTCATAAAACATCTCAGTAAACCTCTTGAACTCCTAAACATGACACCATCTAAAATAACGAGTGAAAAATATAGAGACCTGCTATCGCTTTGTGAAGGACCCACTCCAGTCATAAGGGCAGTTGAGTTCTCCAACTTTTACAAGTCATTGCCTCACCTATAATTTTTATAATTAATATTATTGAACTATTTTGACTATTTTACTTCTTTTTCAACTTATTACTATATTTTCCATAAGCAATTATTGAACACTGTAGATTAAATTTAATAATCTTTGGTTTAGATTACATATTGTTTTTGTTTTTTTCATTATAATATTATGATATAACTATAGTTATTTTAAGCCTAATTGAACTTTTGTTTAACTACTATAGCTTTTGATTTTCAAGTTTAATGTTTTATAAGTTAAACTCAATAATTTTATATCTGGTTTATACTTAACATTTATTATTAACTTTTATATATATTTTTTTGCTTATTATTATATTTGATATGTGCTACTGAACGTTTTTACATTTCTTACAGTGAATATTTACTATTTTATATTTAAAAACTTTCTAATTTTATTATAATAATGCATTTTTTCCATATTTATAACTATTCTGATCTTTTTTTTCCTGGCGTAAGTGCAACAAACAACGAAGTGACGTAACTGCTGCTATGTATATATTTTTTTATGTATCATTCCAATAACGCAATCAAACACAAAATTACTTATAGAACATGTTAGAACAACTCTTTAGTTACACATAAAAAAATTTTGTAGCTTTATATTAATACACATTTATTAATAACTAAGGTTTAATGAGAGGCACTTTTTTTATTTTTGCTCTCCTGAAAAGTTGGGGTTTTGCAGTTACGTCACTTCGTGTTTGGAGGGTCGATATGTTTATGCGCCATTCCTTTTTGTTTGTAAAATTAGTTGGTAGGAATTCTTTCATTTATTCAATATAGTATATGGAAATTTGTTTAGTCAAGTTACATTACTATAGCATCAAATTGTGGGATAGCACAATAAGAGGCAATGAGGTAAATTTTAAATACACCCGAACGAGACAAGCGAAATCAACCAACTCTTAAAGAGTCTAATCCATTTGCTAAATGTTTGTAATTCATGAAATAGAATGTATTCTTTATCAAAATGTTTAGTAATTTAAATGAAACAACCATCAAGTTAAGGTGTTAAAATGTTCCATCAATAAATATGTTTATGAATTTGACAAGTGTTTAATTAGTTATAACAATAAATAGTTACATGTATATGTACTGATCTTCGGACAGTTTGTATATTTTCTGCACTTTTAAATAGCCAAGAATCGTTAAAATAGAGTTTTTTTGAAGTGAAAATGTCAAAACATTTTTTGAGGCGAGGAATTCCAGCTTTGGTAGTGTATACCACACCCCTCCTGTAGGTCGCAGTTCCAACACCGTTCTCGCACTAGAAAAATTATGAGTGTACCCCTGTAACTTTCAGGAACTGATGATAGTTTTTCAACATAACTTAGCTTTACTGTTTCAATTCACAGGAAAGGTGAAATACATCAGGTCTATTATAACAAATTATGTTTCATAATAAAACAATAAAAAAATGGAAACATTAATTAATCACATTTTATTTTGTAAACATTGTTTGAAGTAAACATCAATATAAGAATTTTTCATAGTTTACGCACTACATTTTATAGTAAACAATATAAAATATATATTTATTATATACAAACTTATTTAAAAAAAAGATAATTCATTATTATCAATTATATACACTGATTGTTTTACACTTTATAACATATATAAATTAAGTGTACAAAAATTATTACAATAATCATATTTAAACATGTTTTATCTCTTTTGTATATATTTTAAATGCTATCCAAGAAACATAAAAATAAATAAATTATAGCGACTTTTGCAGCTGCGGATTTTTAATTATATTTTATAAATATTATAGTATTAAAATAATTTTAGCCCAATAAAAATTAAACTCAACACTCTTACATACAACGGGAAAGCTGTTAGCTCTACTCCAGCAAGTAACAACTCATTTCAAAATGATAATTGTAGTTTATTTTAAAGAACTACGAATGTTTGACTTTGTTTAAATGTAAATGGGAAGCCACGATAGCCGTGGTTGTTAAGGTGTTAAAGCTTTATCAATCGTCATGGCAACCATCAATGGAAAAGTTCCGGGTTCAATTCCCGTTGACCCCGAATAATTTTCTAAATGGTTTCTTAACTGACATCATTGGCAGTGGTTCGGATTCTATGTAAAACTGTAGGTCCCGTCTTTATTAGCCTTAAGTGTAAAACAGCAGGACGTTAAACCAAAAAAAGAAAAAAAAAATTAAATGTAAATGTTTTTTACCAAAACCCTGGTTGCCACTGCCTGGATTTGTCTTAGATTTTTCTCCAATTCTAGTTTTTAATATTTTTAAATATCAAAATTTATTAATTGTTTGTGTTTCAAACGAGAATAATAATTGTGCTCTTAAATCAAAAGGAAAATTTCTGTGCTCACATGTTCTTCAAAATGGACCATACATTAAAAGTCTGAGTCAAGCGACAACAAAATACACATTAAAAAATATATATAATTACATTTATGGGGAAATATTTATTATGGTAAAGTGGTGGTGTATAACTGAAGTTCATTTGCTGAAATGTATTTTATGTCTGTGGAAAAAATAATAACCTACATAGCCACAACTTAAAAAAGTAAATAATTTGAAACATTACAGTTACGTTTATCAGGATACTAGATCTAATGTTTTTTTCCGTTTTGAACAACTAATATCAATATAGGCTATTAATGCTAAAACTATATGACTTATAATTAATTAGCATATATAAAAGTATATACAGTATACTACACAAATGGTAAACAATCACCTTCTTAAGTTACTTTTAGAAATCACTTCAAACATGTAAATATATATGTTTAAAGCTTATTTAGACTGTTCTTTATTAACACCTAAAAAATATTTGTTTGTTCTAATCCGCTTCAAGAAATCTTTATTTTTTTCTGCAAACATTTTAAATGTATTTACTTTTAAAATACAGAAAACCTTTAAATGTACCAATAGGGATTAGTCATCAGATGGTTCGATTAAGATTGTTTTTAAAGAATTATTTGAAAAAAGTAATAAAATGTTGATCAGTAATAAAATGTTGAGCCATGAAACAAGTTTCTAAAAATATTAATCGTAATCATCTGTACAATTATTTGTTTTATCTCAGAATTAACTAACATTTCCTTTCCTTTTCTTGAAAAATAAAAATAATATATTTTATTTTTTTAAACAAATTGTCAATAATTATTCAGTACCGTAAAATGGGGTGAATAGGAACAGTTTTGAACTTTGAGTTTA
>JAGFPH010000481.1:392994-429368 GCA_018207615.1 Philaenus spumarius
TGGTTTTCCTAAGATCTTGATCTCTGACAACGCTACCTGTTTCACATCGCATTCTTTCCGCAACTACTGCTTCACTCGTGGTATCAAGCACGCAACTTTGTCACCTTACCATCCCCAACCGAACAATGCGGAACGTCTGAACAGAAATCTTAAAGCCGCCTTGATTGCCTATCATTCCAACAATCAAACTTCTTGGGACAAATCCTTATCATGGCTACAATTAGCCTTCAATTTCGCAACCCACGAGACCTTAAAAACTTCTCCCTTTAAAATCATTTTTAACTTCATGCCCAACACCCCGCTCAGCTTAACCTGGAATATCGACGACCTGCTTCCCAGGGACCATTCCGACCCTCATCAAATCTGGCGTAATGCCAAAAACAACATTCTTCGAGCCCATCAAAAGTCTGAGCGCGTCTACAATAAGAACCGTAGACCTCATCAATTCAAGATTGGCGATCTAGTGTGGTGTAAGACGCACAATCTAAGCTCCGCAATAGATAAGAGGGCCGCCAAGCTGATGCCCAGGTGGTCAGGGCCCTTTCGTATCATTGATTTTCTCACCCCAGTTACAGTTGCCCTATCTTTCCAGCATTCCCGAAATTTCGTCAAAAAGGCCCATGTTGAACAACTGAAGCCTCACTTAGTACCTACAGACCCCATCAGTCACTTTTCTAATCGCTATCCCGTTTCAGCTAACTGCGCTAAGTGCGTTTACCCCACCTGAACCTATTATAGGTATTATTTTGTGTTTTTGTTGCTGTGTAATGTTTTACACATCATCACTTGATAAACAAGTGTAACCGGACTCGACATTAAACCAGGAGATTGGCCATCTCGAAGGTTATTATGTATCCTTGACATGACATATATTTCCCGGCGCCGGAATCTTTCAAATAAATATTGTCGTTAGACATGACATGTCATGCATCATTTAGTCTATCTTGTAAGGTCCGAAGACTGATCACCTTCCGATCCTAGAGATTAGACAATTAATAAGTTTGCTTTCGAGCACCTTATCTTACTTTAAGGACACAGCGAGTCCACTTATAGTTAAGTAATTTTAGTTCTTGTTGTTTTTGAGTGTTGTGTATTTCGGTGGAGGTATATTGACCAGTTGGTTATTAATGGTTAGTTGTAAGTCTTTTTCATGTGTTTCTTATGTAATCAAGCGAATTTCTTTCGATTGACTTGCGCTGTTTGACTTGACTTAGCTTGTTTAGTTCAAAATTTTTTTTCTTTTCCGACGCAGTCGTTTCGGGGGGGGAGAGATGTTACGTCTCCGACTTTACATTCTGTATTTATCCTTACCGACACTGTCCAAGTAGTTTCTCCTTTCTCCACTAGGAACCGACTCCGTACGGTATCCAGTTTTTAGTACCTTTCTTATCAAGTTATACGACAGCTGATTTACTCTAGACCGTTAACCTTGCTTCGTTTTAGAACATTCGAGAAGAGAGTCCGCCATAGCTTCCACTACAGGAAAGTCCACTTTTGTTATGTCGCTGATATAGTTAAATTATGTTGTGGATTAATTCCTTATATTTTTAGTCGCGAGTTATGCGCAAGGCTATTTGACATGCCTTTGTTATAAGCCTTTATTTTGTGAATGCCAGGTAAGAATGTTTTAGCTTTACCTTGATAATTATGAAATGTTCACTTGTAAAATTCAATAAGGTTAGTTCCACCGTTGGCTTCTGAATAACTTTTCAAACTCATTTTGTTCGATTTAATAAAAAACCTATGTATTTCATTTTTACTACAGCCTAATTTTAAAATGCTAATCTTACAGCCTACAAAAACTTTAAAGCTGATGCTATGTTGTGTATTACTAAAGTCTTAACCTATTTCAAACAAAACTAGCCTAAACTGTTCTGTATTAATTAACTGTAACTGTGTAGTTTTCTGCAGTATAACCAGAATATTGAAAACTTTTAATGAGCTATAGGCATAATATTACTGATATATATATTATGTAACTAAACAAGAACATTTTTATGTTGCCATGTGGTTTGGTTAACATGTAGAAACATTCTTATGCAACATGATACATGTTGTATTAACTATTACAATCTTTAAGTAGCAATTTGTCACCTTGTGCTACAAATTTTAGAACAGCTAACTCAAAAGAACTATCTGTTTTATGCTTATTTAAATTAGCTGCAAGTTTTCTAAAAAAGAATTGTTATTTGTGTTATGCAGTTACACTGGTTCAACTTCAGGGGATATTTAACCCATACAATGCCATAAGCTACACCACAGCTACGCCTTACTGAAAAGGCCTACCTTTCAACAGGACTTTAAAATAAAATAAAATTCTTGTATCTACAGTGTTCTAGTTATAGACAGAGATTAATTTGAACTATGAATGATCTGCAGTTGATTTTTGTGTTAAATATTAAACAGGCTGTATTTTGAAAAAGTAATTTTGTGTATGAATACTATATAGGATATGTTGTATTTAATAATTGGGAGGTGCAAGCTATAGCATATTTCGGACCTTAGCCCTAAGGGCTGTATATATTAGAAATTCATATACCTTTTTTTTATAGAGAGACGTCTCATAATTAATTTTTGTTTATTTATTCAATTATTTATATTTAGCTTTAGAGTTGGCCAACGACATATGTAATTATCCTAAAACAAATCCATGGTATTTCATGTTAATTTTTTTGTAATCTTGTCTAACCTTTTGTATAATTTCTGTAATCATTATTAAAGGGGAGGGTTTTTGATTTTTATTTTTGGGGAGGGCTTTTAAATTCAATTTAATTAAATATATATGTTTTCTTCCAATCTGAAGTTTTCTTGTACTAAGGGCGTATAAATATTTTCATTTTTGTTAAGGGCATATAAACTTTTTTATTTTGGTCAATAAAGCCAAAATTTATATCTAGTTCTATGGTTTATTGAGTTAACCTCTAGGTATCTAGTGAATTGTGAGTAATCAGCTGAAACATTCCTACGTTTGGTGATATTTAAATTTTTAAAGGTAAGTTTTGAACAGTACCAATCTATGTGGCCCAGTATTGCTTCCGTTCCCTTAATTATTCTTTTGTAAGATTGGTACACTTTCATTGCCTCCGATTACTCTGAAGAATTTTCTAGCCAAATCTTTTACATCTCTTAACACTGACGTTTTTGGTGAGGAACAGATTTTTGGCAGAAGTGAGTTAAGTTTTTAAATGTCGAGAACTTGTTTAGAAAACCTATTTTTCAGATCATTATTTAAAGAATCAACAATAGGCACGAAGATTTTCACCCTAAAGTAATCTTCTGGGTTTGATAGAGCTACGTTGGGTCTATTTACTTGTTTGGGTTGATTCTAGGCACTTTAATCATGCTCCCCACATCTTCAGCTATTTGATGGGCTCTCTTATACAATGGACGGATTTCTGACTCAGCGTTTTGCCGTTTTTGTTTCAGTACGGATAAAGTGTCAGTTAACAAGTCTGTTGCTTGGACGATATCAATGGTCTCTTTTTGAAAAACCTACTCAGAGGCAATGTTTGGCTAAGTACATCAGCCAGACAAACTAAATAAATTCTCCATTTGTTACTGCACATAACAGGGTTTTGGCTTTTACGCTAGAGTTGTCACTTGAAAAATGTGACCATTGGGAAATTTGTTCAAGGGACAACATAATATTTTAAATTTTTTTCAGAAAGGATTCAATTGATAGAGGCCTTTCAACCCATCTAGTTTCACACATAAAGATAACCTGGCCACCAATATGTTTGATCTAGACTGAATTTCTTTTTGGTGACGCTGAGAAAAAAGTCACATCATCTTTGATAATTCCAATAGAGTTTCGCACTGACTGTACATTAGAACACTTTGAAATTGATAAATTCAAAGCATGACTGAAACAAGGAGGTCTTTCGGCATTAATACATTCTTTTTTTATTATAGTAACCGCTCCTACTATCTGTGAAACCATCACAAAACAACCATCTGTTCAAATACCAACACAACTATCAAGGTCGAGATTAAGACTTCTCATTGCGTTTAACACAGTTTTGCCAATTTTTTCTCCTGTAAATCGGGGATCTTCATCTTGTTCACCATTATCATCCATACTAGTTTCTGGGACATTAGATAGCCCTAATCCTATCGCTATCAGATGCTGAAGATAAAACTTCGTTGACATTATTTTTCAGATTAACATTGGGATATACTTTCAACAGATTTTTTTCGCTCTCTCGAGAGTTGATAAAACCTATAAAGTCTTCTCTGATAATATCTCGATAAACATATCTTACAAAAATAGTTATCTGAGATTTGTGACTAATATCAGTGGTTTCATCAAAACCTATACTATATACTCTGTTTTCTGGGATCCTGCACAATATTTCTGACACTATTTTCTTAACCACAGCATTCAATCAAGTCTCCACATTCACGAAATTTCATCAGTTCTTTAAAGTTACCTTTATTAGCTACATCCGAATTTTTTTGGAAAACAATTTTCAAGAGCGACGGCGTGATTATTTACCAGTCGTTCGCTGACAGGAATTTTTTCTTCTGCCTCTCAGGGGGGGGGGGGGGGCGCCCCCCCCCCCCCCCTTAATCCGTCCCTGAAACTAAATAATTTTATATCTGGTTTATACTTAACATTTATTATTAACTTTTATTTTTTTTTTACTTATTATTATATTTGATATGTGCTACTGAACGTTTTTACATTTCTTACAGTGAATATTTACTATTTTATATTTAAAAACTTTCTCTAATTTTATTATAATAATGCATTTTTTCCATATTTATAACTATTCTGATCTTTTTTTTCCTGGCGTAAGTGCAACAAACAACGAAGTGACGTAACTGCTGCTATGTATATATTTTTTTATGTATCATTCCAATAACGCAATCAAACACAAAATTACTTATAGAACATGTTAGAACAACTCTTTAGTTGCACATAAAAAAAATTTGTAGCTTTATATTAATACACATTTATTAATAACTAAGGTTTAATGAGAGGCACTTTTCTTATTTTTGCTCTCCTGAAAAGTTGGGGTTTTGCAGTTACGTCACTTCATGTTTGGAGGGTCGATATGTTTATGCGCCATTCCTTTTTGTTTGTAAAATTAGTTGGTAGAAATTCTTTCATTTATTCAATATAGTATATGGAAATTTGTTTAGTCAAATTACATTACTATAGCATCAAATTGTGGGATAGCACAATAAGAGGCAATGAGGTAAATTTTAAATACACCCGAACAAGACCAGCGAAATCAACCACTCTTAAAGAGTCTAATCATTTGCTAAATACTTGTAATTCATGAAATAGAATGTATTCTTTATCAGAATGTTTAGTAATTTAAATGAAACAACCATCAAGTTTAGGTGTTAAAATGTTCCATCAATAAATATGTTTATGAATTTGACAAGTGTTTAATTAGTTATAACAATAAATAGTTACATAGTACATGCATATGTATTGTTCTTCAGACAGTTTGTATATTTTCTGCACTTTTAAATATCCAAGAATCGTTAAAATAGAGTTTTTTTTGGAGTGAAAATATCAAAACATTTTCCGAGGCGAGGACTTCCAGCTTTGGTAGTGTATACCACACACCCTCCTGTAGGTCGCAGTTCCGACACCGTTCTAGCACTGGAAAGATTACGAGTGTACCCCTGTAACTTTCAGGAACTGATGATAGTTTTTCAACATAACTTAGCTTTATTGTTTCAATTCACAGAAAAGCTATTATAACAAATTATGTTTCATAATAAAACAATCAAAAAGTGGAAACATTAATTAATCACATTTTATTTTGTAAACATTGTTTGAAGTAAACATCAATATACGAATTGTTCATAGTTTACGTACTACATTTTATAGTAAACAATATAAAATATATGTTTATTATATACAAACTTATTTAAAAAAAAGATAATTCATTATTATCAATTAGGCTATATACACTGATTGTTTTACATATTGTAACATACTTAAATTAAGTGTACAAAAATTATTACAATAATCATATTTAAACATGTTTTATCTCTTTCAGGGCCGGTGCAAGGGGTTTTTCCTGAACATGCGAAAGTCATTTTTGGCGCCCCTCTCTTTACACAACAACAATCCCCCTGCCCGTCCCTATATATGTAGGCCTATAAATATTTATACATCTCCTTATTGCAATAAGAAATGGGTACATTATCAAATTTATACCAATTGAAATTATTTAATTATATAAAATCAAATTAAAATATAATATCGAGCAACAATTTTAAAAATAAAAGTATATAAACTTATATATAGCATCTTTTTGACCTTAAATAAATGTATGATAAAATGGAAAGTTAAGTGAGGGGAAGTGGAATACTGAAATCACCAAATTAATCATATTACAATATTTATTTTACATAAATTTAACATCAAAAGGTAACATTGTAAGATTAACATTACAATTTCACAAGTCAATTTGGTAACATCATGACAACGTGGTAAAGGTAAAGGGTTAGGAATAGTTGTCAATAAGATAAAGGTAACATCGGTATTTCGGTAACATTGTAAGAATGAGGTTAATGTTAAGTTTTTACATTCATATCACACACACATGCAAAAAAGAAGTTAGTATAAAATGTACGGCGGTTTCGTGTTTTATGGGGGCGAATTTTTCACTGGAATCAAAAGGCGCCGATTTCGGAAGTATGGTGACCTATACAATACTGTTGTACCTGTAGGACCTGATCTTGTCTATAGGCCCTACATAAAGAGGTGCCAAAAGAAATAGATCGTTTCCGTGTTTCTTTTAATTCCCGAAAAGGGCGGTCGCGTCTTTAAGGGTCTGCTCCAGTAAACGAGAAAGCAACCGGAAACGCAAGCGCTTCTCTCTATAACCGTATCCAAAAAGTGCAATTTCTTGCAGCTGAGCGCTTTGACATTGCCTCATTTCAAACCATTTTATAAATTAATCTTTTGTAATTGAGTGCTGAAAAAAAACCTGAATATTCTTTATAAAATTTCAGATCCGTCTTGCAAATTACTTTTCATTACTAATTTTTTATTGTGTTAGGAAAACAATTCAAAATTTGTACTTACAAAATGTCAATTACATAACGAAAGAAAAGCATTTAAAAAAAATCTAAAATGCAAAACGGATGCGTATTGTAATTGTGCTTAAAATGAGACCTTGCAAACAATTTTATGATAAAAAATGAACGAAATAAATGGTTTGAAATTTAACTTTGCTCTTAAGGGATAAAAATCCAAGATGACCGCCACTACAGCAGACGCTTAAGAGGGCGAATTTTCACTGAAACCAAAGGGTGCCGATTTCGAAAGGATGGCGCCCTAAACTGGTGTATGTGGTCTTTTTTGTCCGTAATGAGGCGCCAAAAGAAATATGGCATTTCTTTTAATTCCCGAAAAGGGCGGTCGCGTCTTTAGGGGGGGGGGCGAAATTTTCACTGAAACTAAAGGGCGCCGACTCTGAAAGGATGGTGCCCGATAGCGGTGTAGGTTGTCTGTTATTAAAAAAGCACTAAACAGAAATAGGGAGTTTCTTTTAAAACCCGAAAAGGGCGACCACGTCTTAAGGCAAACATTTTTCGGTGCAAAAAAAATTTTGGAAAATTTTTAAGGCGCCTTGGTCTTGCACTTTTTGCCGGCACGTCGGCTCCCCCTCTCTGGCGGCGCCCCATGCGTCCGCATGTTCCGCATGGTCCTTGCGCCGGCCCTGATCTCTTTTGTATATATTTTAAATGCTATCCAAGAAACATAAAAATAAATAAATTATAGCGACTTTTGCAGCTGTGGATTTTTAATTATATTTTATAAATATTATAGTATTAAAATAATTTTAGCCCCATAAAAATTAAACTCAACACTCTTACATACAACGGGAAAGCTGTTAGCTCTACTCCAGCAACTAACAACTCATTTCAAAATGATAATTGTAGTTCATTTTAAAGAACTACAAATGTTTGACTTCTTTTAAATTTAAATGTTTTTACCAAAACCCGGGTTGCCACTGAATGGTGTTAATATTTGTCTTAGATTTTCCCCCAACTCTAGTTCTTAATATTTTTAAATATCAAATTTTTTTAATTGTTTGTGTTTCAAACGAGAATAGTAATTAATTGTGCTCTTAAATCAAAAGGAAAATTTCTCTGCTCACATGTTCTTCAAAATGGACCATACATTAAAAGTTTGAGTCAAGCGACAACAAAAGACACATTAAAAAATATATATAATTACGTTTATGGGGAAAGATCCACTATGGTAAAGCGGTGGTGTACAACTGAAGTTCATTTGCTGAAATGTATTTTATGTCTGTGGAAGAAATAATAACCTAAATAGCCACAACTTAAAAAGTAGATAATTTGAAACATTACAGTTACGTTTATCAGGATACTAGATCTAATGTTTTTTTTTCCGTTTTGAACAACTAATATCAATATAAAAACTATATGAATTATAATTAGCACATATAAAAGTATATACAGTATACTACATATATGGTAAACAATCACCTTCTTAAGTTACTTTTAGAAACCACTTCAAAACATGTAAATATGTTTAGAGCTTATTTAGACTGTTCTTTATTAACTCCTATAAAATATTTGTTTGTTCTAATCTGCTTCAAGAAATCTTAATTTTTTTCTGCAAACATTTTAAATGTATTTACAGTAGAACCCCTCTTAACCGGCCTCGGATCAATCGGTCCTCGGCTTAACCGGCCTATTTCAAGAAACAACAAAATCAAATATATTAACTGGCCGAAGTCTCAAACATCGATTATTTGACGGACATTTCGGGATGACGCAATGTTATTTGTGCTACTGTATGTGTTAATGTTGTGGCAGGGAAAAGGGGGAGGAGGAGCGTAACAAAGGAAGCCGCCTTGTCGATTGATTCTTGCCGCGGAAGCAAGAGGGGGGGGGGATCAAATCTTGCTTCCCGGCAACTGTATTATTTTTTCTTGGAATCAATTAACCAAGCGGCATCCTTTGTTTCTCTTTCTTCATCTGTTTATTTCTCGGAACCTTTACTGAATTTCGTGAGAGCAAAAGTGCTTGAAAACGGGAGGGGAGAAAAGGAGGCGAGGGAAGTTAAAATGTTTACATGTAATTTGTTAGTGTTTGTTTGTGTGTGTATGTACAGTACATACAATAAAATCAGTTGCAATAACGTCTTATTTCCTTTATTATTTATGAAATATGTACTGTAGGTTATTTTTGAACTAAAATCTATTTTTTACGGGAACCTCGGATCAACCGGCCAAACTCGTAACCGGTCAGGGTCTCGGTCCCGACCTGACCGGTTAAGAGGGGTTCTACTGTACTTTTAAAATACAGAAAACCTTTAAATGTACCAATAGGGATTAGTCATCAGAAGGTTCGATTAAGATTGTTTTTAAAGAATTATTTGAAAAAAGTAATAAAATGTTGATCACTTCATCTAATTAATTCAATTATTTTTTTAGCTCTAAAGCCATGAAACAAGTTTCTAAAAATATTAAACGTAAACACCTGTATAATTATTTGTTTTATCTCAGAATTAACTAACACAAATATTTCCTTTTCTTGAAAAATAAAAATAATATATTTATTTTATTTATTTAAACAAATTGTCAATAATTATACAGTACGATATTTTGGTTTTTACATCACTTTAAGTGCAACTTTGTTAATATTTAGAATTCTATACTGAAAAATCTTACATTTCATTAGATTTTATGACAGTTAGTAGATGAAATAATCGTACAATAAAAATAGAAGAGGAGAAAGTACGAGGGGAGGTACAAAAGTTCCTGTTCTGACAGTGGTAAAATATGAGAGAGATAAAGCTTTGTTATCTCTGTTTAGGTCTAACTTTAGGATTAAAAAGGGCACAATCTCAGAATTTCCCTGTTAGTCGTTGTTTGTCTACACACCAGTTAACATAAGTTTGATATGGTATCTTTTTATAACATGGATAAAATTGAGTACCATGCGGTGATTAAATTTTTAACAAAAGAGATTCACAATCGGTTAGTGGGAGTTTATGGGGAGAACACCAATTCTCAGACAACAGTGAATATCTGGTCAAAGCTTTTTAAATGAGGCAGAGAATCGCTAGAAGATGATCCACGGAATGGGAGGCCGATTGAGGCAATCACGCCAGAAAATATCGAACAGGTGGAGCAGCTGGTACTGAGTGATGGACGACTAAAGAAAATGGAAATTTTGCTGATGGTCGGAGTATCGGCCACAACAGTTCTCAGATCTTGGCATGACCAAAGTGAAAGCAAGGTGTGTACCCTGGAACCTTACTTCATTTCAAAAACGTGGTCGAGTGAACTGTTGTCGCGATGTTTTGGCTCTGTTTGAGGGTGACCAAAAGGCCATATTTGACTGGGGATAGAGTTACTGGGGATGAGGCTTGGGTACACTACTACGACCCTGAGAGCTAGCAAGAGTCCGTGCAGTGGCACAAAAAAGGCGGTCCTGCTTCAATCAAGTTCATAATTGCAACATCAGTTGGAAAAGTGATGGCGACCATTTCTTGGGATTCCAAAGGAATACTGATGATTGATTATAAAGAAAAAATACTACAATTACAGGTTTGCGGTTTTCAGGAAAAACAGCAGTACAGCCTCGACCTCGCCCTCAGTGACTATTATTTGAAGCTAAACTTGAAAGCGCAACCTCAGTGGACGTCGATTTCAGGATGAGGAAGCTCTCAAAAACGCTGAGGAGACTCATTTTGAGGACAAAGTAGAAGGGTACTTCAGAAGGAGAATAGAATACTTTATGAAAGGGCTAACAAGTGCATTCGTCTTTAAAAATAATGCCCAATGAAAATTAAAAAAAAATTTATTAATCAGAACAGGAACTTCTGGACTTCCCCTCATACCTGTCACAACAAACAATATAATAGCCTATTTTATTTACTAGACTTTTACTTGTTTAAAATAAAACATTTTGAAACTTTTATAATTTTATTTATATTGAATATATGTCTACTTCTGCACTCATTTGTACATACATATCACAAAATGTACACAAAGTATTAAACAAACTAATTGAAAAGGGTTCAATTCAGTATTAAGAAACAAAAAGAGGTACTGCCTATATTAAAGACCACTAAAGAATACCATTGCGTGGCGGCCAATAGGATGGGCGTGCAGCGTTGCCATATCTACTAGTCTCGAACATTCCTGGTATTTACCGCTCGAGGCGCACAGTTTAAAGAATTCTAAATTCGTTGTCAGCCGCGTTCAGTTAGTAGTGTGGGAAGAATGGGACAACGTCGCACTAAGGCGATTGGAGCGTTCAAGGTCTCGGTGTACACAAGCCCGTCCCTCAACGGTATTCTTTTGTGGTCTTTACTGTAATGGAACGTACCACATCATTAATTTAAGAGTAAGAATAACCTCTATAATGTAGAGGTAAAATATCTTCAAACTAAAAATTATAGGAGAATTGATACTGTCAAAGTTTTTGAACAATTAAAATCAAGCTTTCTGCCGTAAAATATTATTATGAGTTGGCCTATTTAATTTTGTTCTTATGTTATAACTAATATCACTTTGTAGGTTCATTCTACTGTAAATGTATTGCTTCCTTAGAAATATCTCTCGAAGTTTTTATGATTATGATCTTTTGGAACAGGAACAATATGGAGAGGAAATTTACAAACTAAAAGCTCTTAATTTTAACCTTAAACTTCTTAAGCACAAACCAATCATGTTAACCTGTTCAATAAATATTTGTGTTAACAGATCAATTAATTCTTCGGGACTTTATATTTTGGTTACTAAAATAATAATTAAAAGTTGTCCCATTTGCATATACTATTCAACATAGGTTAAGGTGGTAAGAATAATAATAGGCCTAAGCTTTTAAAATGGAAAGTGCAAAACTTTAACAATGAAAGTACTGCAATCAACAATAACGTAGAATGTTGATCTTGAGAGATCGAAGCTAGAAACACTGCATTACTTTGTTGTTGTGATTCAGTGATTCTATTCTTTTATTCGTCACACACACAATAACAAAACTATCTCACAGCCTTTCATGCTCAATATGCGTATTAATGTTAGGAAGTTTATCGGGTGATGATTCCAAATCGTTAAGATTTACTGTAGTGTTTGGTAAATCTGTTGTAAACGCTTGATTGGTTTCTGGTTTTACTTCTTTTGGTTTATGTGCATCTGTAACATAGAAAAACATGTCAATAAAATTATAAATGATACCGGTATTTAGATTGTAGATAAGAATACGAACTAAAAACAACCTTTCTGTATTACGTAAGCAATTATATAGGTAACTTACATGGCCTGCTTGGTCTTAAAAGCATTTTCTGTATTGAAGCAATCGGAGCTTCAAATAGTAAATGTAATACAAGGGCCAGAACAAATGAAGCAGCTATGTCACCAAACGTCATCCAGAACTGAAACAAAATGGTAAAAACATTAACGTAAATTTATTTTTGTATGATGTTAAGTTTTTAATTAAGTTTACATTTAAAAATTTAAGTAGCTTCCAAAGACTCACAGTTTAAAGGATTGATTATTCACCTTATGTTAAAACATATTGGCTAGAAATGCTTTGATAAACCAACTATTACAGCACAAATTAAATTTGTCTAACAGCAGCTTTAGTTTCTTATGTACAAAATGCTGATCAACTACCGTGTATTGGCGTATTGTAAAAGATTTTTATGAGTTCATTTCATATTTATTTTTTATAAATCAGTATTTATATTTTTTACCATAATATTTATATTAGCCTTTTTATTAGCATTTTTATCATATGGGTAATATTTAGTTACACATATCTCAACTTACGTCATCCCATACTCGATTTCTTCACTCCTACCGGTTTCGCTCCTTCAATGAATATCTTAAAACAATGTGACAAAGGGTATAATATGAAGCAGTGAAACCTTTACGAGAGAAGAAATTGTGTATGGGATGACGTTAGTTGAGATATTTGTAACTATCACATATATTATTTCTCAAGGCAATTTGTCGGTACGCCATAACTTCCTCAATACGTCATCAAATTACATGAATAAGGCATCATTTTAAAGCTTTCCTTAACCGCTACACCGGAAAAATATACAAAATACAATTGTACGAAAAAATACAAAACAAAAAGAAATAAAGAATCCGAAAGTAACAATGATGTAAAATCAAGTAAGTTGTAGGGATATTTTCCTGGCGTTGGCAACACTGATGGTAACAATACCCAGCTGGAGAGCTGCCGTAACGCCACTACATTGCTATTTTTAATTAATTGTCAGCGTGGTTTTAACAGCATTGTGAATACACCTATTACTTTAATTAAGTGGGATTTAAGTAAGTTAGAATGCGAATGCTTCGCACGGGTCAGCTAGTAATATATATTATATTTGTATTATTATTAATTGCATGTTATTATAATAGATACAAAATATATTTCCGTACAAAGTAATTAAAAATTTATTATAAAACCAAAAAAGATTTCATATTTATTATATTTTTATTTAATACATTTGTAAGTATTCTTATTGCTTTATTACATGTTTTATTTTATTTTATTTAAAGTTTGCCGACAAGTCCCAGAAACCAATAAAATTTGTCTTATCAATGTTCTTTCATTAAAATGTTTACTTTTATATTTTAAATCAGGCATTGATGGTTTTAAGAAGCTGAAGCGAAATGGCAAACATTCGAGATATTGAGGTTCTCGTTATTAGTTTTTCCCTCGATTATAAAATTATTGTAATTATATTTTTTTCTTATAAGTATGCACCTTAAATTTATTACGTTTGATACCAGCATTAAAGACTATTTCAATAAGAACTACATCGGCCTCTTAAAGGTTTCCAACTGAAAAAATTGGAATTGACAGTTCAAAAACCTCGCTACTGCTTCAATTTCAATGTTGCCTGTATATGCCACATCTTTGGTGAAGAGATTTATTTAATTTGTACACAATATATATATGAGTAATGTAAAGATAAAATATTAATTTAATACTCACAATGTCAGGGTAAGACATGTAGTGTGGACTGCGAAGAGTTGCTACTGTGTATAGCTGTACAAAAGAATGAACGAGAAATGCAGAATACGTTAAACGACTTAATGGAACGAATGCACGAAGACTCAAGATTTTATCCAGTATACCTAGAACAACCCACAGGTATTATTCGTTAATATAGAAAATATTTATATAATATATCATATTAATAAAACTATGTTATAAATCGGTGTTAAATTTCCAATTTTATAGTGCTGAAACTTCTTTGTATTCAATTTATGTATTGAGAGGTGAATCTCAAGAAAATAACTGCCCTCTATTTAACGAAACCAACAAAACATTTTTATTTATTTAAAATGAGATATATGCAAACACACATGTTTACTCACTCATACAACAAACAAGTTAAACAAGTTGAGATGCAGCATACATTTATTGTAAAACTAAAAGTGTAAGATATTGTCAGAATAACTTTCATTTTTATTTTGATGTCTTTAAGTTTAGTGATTAGTTTTTAGTTTACCAGGTTAAAATAAACCACTTTATTTGAAACCTACGTTGTAGAAATTCATAAACTTAGGAAGGAATCATATAACTTTTTCATTTTCTTTTGAACATTGTCATGGCGGCATAATCAAGGAAATCACTATAAGGGAGGCAAGGGGGCGTTGCCCCCCCCCCCCAATAATTTTAAAATCCAAAAAGTTGCGAAATTTAGGATTTTTTAAAAAGTTGGGATTTTGATATTGAAATTAAATTTCACGCAAAAAACTTAAAAACTCCAACTTTGGGTTTAGGTTTCGTAAGTTTTTGTTGCTAATTACCAACATTAAAAAATAACAAGCAAGTTATAGTTTCCAATCCAAAAATGTTGGGCAAATCAAAATATTTCTGTACCAAATAAATTCATTGTCTTCTTTTAAATGATGTTCTGGGAAATTCAGTTCCAACC
Organism: Philaenus spumarius; assembly: GCA_018207615.1. NCBI lineage: Eukaryota > Metazoa > Arthropoda > Insecta > Hemiptera > Aphrophoridae > Philaenus > Philaenus spumarius. The sequence continues at coordinate 407,912 of JAGFPH010000481.1, forward strand.
CTCGTTATTGTGGCAACACTGGCTCACCATGCCATGCACTGCGTCAGGCCGCCATACTATTATTTCTAGATTTGTTTTTTCAACCAAAATGTGGAAATTTTTAAATTTGCGGGTAATATTGGTGAAAAGAAAATGGTAGGGAAAAGTATGAGGAATTTTTTCAATAATGTATGAACATGTTTAAATTCTTGTAAAAAATTAAAAACTCCTAAATAAACTCCTAAATATAGTATGTGCAGTGTTAAAACCCCTATTAGAGAAGTCAATTTTCAAAAAAATTCTGAGGGTGAACCTTCAGGGCCCCATTTCTACTTTATTTATTCCACACAACATAACCCAGAGCCATCTTCTGCGCATTGAAACCCCCACCACAGACATTGGGAAATATGGTCAGAATTGTTGAGAAATTTTAGATTTTGTTGTAGCAACATCCCGTGGTATAATTATTAATTTTAATCAATAAGGAATGATCTTTATTATGCCAAGAGTTATAAGATTATTACCAAATATACTTTGTTTCTTCATATACTGTTTGTAGCCACTAGCCCCACACTAATTTCCAACACCAATTTTTACAATATTGGAAACCCATACTTAATTCTAACATGAGTTTTTCTAATTATCTGTATACCAACTCACCGAAACCTTTGATTCCGCCGATGATGACTAACCAACACATCGTTAGGGCCCAAAGTACTCGATGCAGTGATGAATATAAAGCGTGGAAGATCGGGCTGATGATGGAACCAGGAAAGTAGAAAACAAAAGCTACCATCAGTGCGGACAATGCTAATATCGTACCCACAATACCACCAAATCTTACTTGTGTCTGTAACAAAACAATACAGTAAAAGGAAATTAAAAATGAACTTTAATATTTAAAAAGTTTTTTTTTACACTGGAGTATTGCAATTTTATTTGATGTTTAAGTTCTCCTTGATTATAACAAGTTGCAATGTGAATTTGTTTAGAAGTAAGTTAAACTTTAACATGAGTTCAAATACAGCAAAGAAAACAAAATGTTGATTATTAGTGTTGCAATAGATACTTCATAGTTTATATACATTTTTGTCATATGAGAAGCCTTTTACTATCCACAATAGCAAATAGTGACGTTGTCACTATACTCTAACTATGGTGTTGAAGAATTGGAGAGCAGGGGTATACTCGTAATTTTTCCAGTACTAGAACGCCGACGGAACTGACCGGAAGTGACGAAAAGGGGGGTCCGGGAAAAGTTTTTGAAATTTTCTCTTCTAAACCCTCTACTTTACGTATCTTTGAAGAGTTTAAGGGTGCAGATAATATGCTTACTTTTATAAGAAAAATGCACATGTACATGTTACTATTTTTGGACTTTTATATAGCAAATAGCAAATTTTAGAGACACATATTATTTTAAGCAAAAACTTGGCAAAATGTTTCTTCTTTAGTCAACATCATATTATCAGAAATTTAAATCCTACGTAAAAGATGTTTAAGATCTAAACACATTTTACGAATTCCCCCTTGTTAGTGAATTATAACGACACTCAAAAGTCACAAAATTAAACAACATCGCAATGTCAACGTCAAAGCGACCAGCCACTTTTTAGTTTTTGGCAGTTCACGAGAGGTAGCATGTACCGGGCGCATGTGAGCACGATCCTAGGTGCAGTCGCATGTCGCTGAGTACAGTCAACGCAAACACACAACCTGCTAAATCGCCGTGCGGCCGGTGTTCAGGTACGTTTAAATATTTTCCTCTTTCAGGGAGCTTTTTGGCCTTATATTTGTGACTGTGTTTGTCAGTATACAGTTATTGTTTAATGTATTCCTTGTTGTGCTCTCATTTGGGATATTTAATTTTTAATTAGTTAATCATGAAATTAAATGAATTATTCGATAAGTATTAATCACTAAATGTAGTTGAAATTATATAATGTTTGGTCTTATTTTGATTACAATTATCTCATCAATATTTTATAAATTTTTCATGCCGAAAAAGTTAATAGCATTAATGTTTAAGCATCGTTGGTTTTTTGGCCTCCTCGACTCTGAATCATTGGTCTCTTATTTGTAGTCATTCGCAGTGTTCGATACCGAGCTAAGGGACATTGTGAATAAACTAATAAATTATTGTCGTAATTACCGGTATTTAATATAAATAATTTTTTTAATAAAAATATAAAAAGGGATCGCATACCGATAGACTTATCATAGTTCTAGAACCACGTCTTTGTGTGTGTGTTATGTTATATGTAGTATTAACTTTTAATGTTCTGACGACCTGGCAAGAGTGATACCTGGGGATGAATGCTTTAGTCGTCCGAAACTGTGGTGGTATAAATACCGAAAAGTGGATCACTAGACGGATAAAGAAGGTATTTATATACTTAATACTACATATAAAATATAGTCTGCTGGTTTAATTTAATAATTAATAACTGTTTAAGCAGTACTGGATTTAGGCATCTTGTGGCCCTAGGCAATTTATCTGTCCCTACCCCGTGATAAGCTGTCTTGTCTATATCTGACAGTTTTATTTGTGGCACATAATGTTTTACAACACATTTATGTTTTATAGTGTCACACAATCTTTTTGGGGTTAGATAGTTAGACAACCTGTTTTTTAAAACATTTATGTTCCAAAAAATTACATCTTTAAAAATAAAGATATACATGTAGTGTAGGCCATGTAGCTAACATATAACGCCCATTTTAATATACCGGTAATGTATTAAATAAAACAAAATTTCTAAATAATAATAAAACGTTACCTTATTTTACTTTTTGCTGCCCTAGGCAGACCGCCTCATCTTCCTAGTCGGTACCTAATCCGTCACTGTGTTTAAGTGATTTTATAAATAATAGTGTTTTCAAGCAGGCCTTGTAAATTTAGTTATTTTCAAGTTTTATATTTTGTAAGTGTGTCACTAATAATACTGAAATTCTGAAAGATAAAAGTATACTTTAAGAAAACAACTCTATATTATTTACTTACTCCCGATACTTGAAACTTGATTGCCTTTAGATGGAAATACAGATAAGCAGATGCAATTCCCAAAATGTAAGGTATAGCTCTGTTGTGACTCTTGATGTAGAAGTTGTTGTAATGTTCATTTCTGGTGGGATCTTTCAGCAGGCTGTCAAAAAGTAAGGTAGTGTAATTTCATCTCATCAAGAAAAAATTATATATTTTGTCGAGCAAAGCACGATTAAAGAATTAGTGTAGTATTAATCAAATAAATCTTAATTAGAGATTTTCATCACTTAAAATAAAATTATGTTGTAAATTGGTGTATCATGTATAAAAAAGCATTAACAAATGTCGATGACAATGAACATTCTGGTCGGCCATTTCTTATAACTGACTAACTTAAAGAAAATCAACAACAAATTTCTGGAAAAAAGTTTTACCTTACAGATTTTATCTCTGAAATTTGAAGATTTTTACTTCCTGATTGTAACGATTGACCCATATTACAAATATTCATTGAACATGTGTAAATTCATCAATTAATACTAATATTCACAAAATACAATGAATATAAACTGCTTTGCTATTCCTTGCTAGTATATGCCATCCAGAGTCCTAACCGGTGCCAGTGATTTCCATCTATTTGTAAAGTTTAAAGCTATTTTAGGAGGCAGATACTTAAAGGTGATACCACATTAAGAGAAGTCACATAATGTTTAAAAGGTTGGCACAAAGAGGCATAGAAAAAATTGTGCTAGTTTTCTTGTCTTTTTTATTTAGTTTACCTTAAACTATCAGTTAATATTGAAGGAAAAATATGATTTTCACACATTATGCACAAAACCTTTATTATAATAGAGTCAAAAAGTTCCCGGAATTCGTTTAATTTATTTATTGAAGAAAGTTAAAAACTTACAAATTTATTTTCCTTCAAAATACTCCCTTTCTGCAATAACATACTTACCCTAACGTTATGCAGCTCTTCAAAACACTTTTGGCATTTTGTAAACCTTCTTCCATGGCTTTCGTAGCATTTTGCGTGACAGCCTGAGCATCAGCATATCGTTCTCCCTTCAACGATGTTTTCAACCGCGTGAAAAGGAAGAAATCGGCTGGCGCAAGGCCGGGCGAGAAGGCTGGATCTTCTAGCGTGGTAACAGTGTTCTTGGCTAGATAATTACGTATTAACAGGGACCCTTGTGCAGGGGCGTTGTCATGAAGCACAATCCAATTATTTTCTGCCCATTTTCAGGGCGTTTCCACCTGATAGCATCTCTTCAACGACTAAGAATTTCCACATAAAGTTCTTTGTTCACTGTTGATAACTGTGAATAATTATGCCTTTGTAATCAAAAAACACCTCCAGCACCATTTTTCCCTTGCTCTTGTCCAAGCGAAATAAGAGGACTGATGTTTTGTTTAAGGGTCGTAGAGAAAACACCATGTTTCATCATCAGTTACAATTTTTTTTCAAAAAATTCGGATCTGAATTGGTCATATTCGTCTGAATTGTGTTCGGCAGTCAGAATTTTTGAACCATTTCAAAACAAATTCTTTGCATGTTCAAATGATCATGAAGGATACTGTAAACACTACCGTGAGATAAATTTAACTCAAATGTGATTTCGCCAATCGTTAGTCTTCTGTTTGCACGTACAAGTTGCCGTACTCGCTCAATGTATTCATCAGTGGTTAAGGTTGAAGATCATCCACTACGAGGGTCATCTTCAATGCTTACGCGACCTTCACGAAAACGTTTGTGCCATTCGTAAACTTGACTCTTCTTCGTCGCCTCGTCTCCGTAATCTTGAATTAACAGATCAATAGTTTCAGAAAGTGACTTTTGAAGCAAAACACAGAATTTAATGTTTGCTCGCTGTTCACTATACGCCATTTTTTTAAAAGAAATCTGTAAACTTGCAGACACACGATAAGCACTCTCCACCGGTGAACTAAGGCAACTGAGCTATACCCCCACTACCGATATTCCCTCCTCAGGAGCAGTACCAACTGCTGCAAAATAAATTTCTCAAGGGCGACTGCACTGGGGGTCTCTAGAAATTAATTCCGGGAACTTTTTGACTTAAGGTTGTAATAAAGGAAAACCTTAATTACTATTGTAAATATTGAGATCATGAAAAGTAGAACAAAAGAAACTATAGTCTTCAGCTTTTGTAGCAGAGACGATAGTAAACTTTATGAAATTCAACAACATCAGCATGATGCCTAACGGTGAAACATATGTTGCTCAGTAATAAATTATAATTGTGAAATTTTACCATTTGGTTATTTTTATCTCTTTCATTTTATTTCTCCATGACATATATGTTAACACTCTATGCAGTGTTAAACTCATGTACCTACATTCACCAAGACTATGATGAGACCTATGTTGTCTCATTCTAATCTTGAAATCAAAAAATCATTCTCACTAACCCCTAAAAAGAACAATAATTTGAAAACAATAGATAGGAAGTATTTACCCTGGGTAAACTTTCAACACTCCGTCATATCCTTTGAAGTAAGTGACTAGAGATGGGGTCAAAGTCGCCAGGCAGAAGAGAAGAAACAGAACACCCATTCCAATTTTAGGATGTTTCCATAAGAGATACACTATGAAAGGTGCCACTATGAAATAATGCATGTCACATGTAATAAACCAGGATTGAAACATACACTGCAACAGAATTGTATAAACATTTTTAGTAATAGGACAAAATGGTTTACTATCACATCCTTTACAATACAACTTGTTCCACATGTTTCTAGCGCGTACAGAATGTGGACAGAAATCAGTTAATAAACCTGTCAAGTGAATGCTGTTTGCAATACAACTTACAAACTTGTTCCACATGTTTTTAGTGCATACAGAATGTGGACAGAAATCAGTTAATAAACCTGTCAAGTGAATGCTGTTTGCAATACAACTTACAAACTTGTTCCACATGTTTCTAGCGCATACAGAATATGGACAGGAATCAGTTAATAAACCAGTCAAGTGAATGCTGTTTGCAATACAACTTACAAACTTGTTCCACACAGTAGCGGCTTGCCCATAAGGGCTCTCGGACGCTGCCCCAAAAAAAGATTTGAAAAAAAAAATTAAATACCCATTCAATTATAATTATACATCTAATTAACCAAAGTGTTTTTTTCAATCACATACAATGAAAATGTAGGGAAAAACACGCAAAAATAGCGCGAGAAGTTTGTATTTGTAGCCGTGGGGCGCTGGCCAGAACGTCCCAATCCATTACCATGCAGTTATATGAAGAGTGGTAGTGGTGGGGGCTGCTGGTGCTATGACGCGACTAAGCTTGTGCCTTATGGAAGGCTTGGGACGGCGTCCGAGCATGCGCAGAGCAACGTATCTAGTGAGTCGGAAAGAAGGATGGACTTCTGCTACAAGCAATATAACTAAAGGTATGTAAGTAGAGTATTTCAGATTTACATATGATAAGTATTTCAGAAACATATGGCATCACAAATTTAATATCTAGATTGCCTTAAAAACTCACTAAAATAAACAAAATGTTCAAACACCCCGGTGGTGTGTGCCCCCCCCCCCCCAGCATTTTACTCACGAGCCGCCACTGGTTCCACATGTTTCTAGCGCATACAGAATGTGGACAGAAATCAGTTAATAAACCTGTCAAGTGAATGGGGATTGCAATACAACTTACAAGATTGTTCCACATGTTTTTAGTGCACACAGAATGTAGACAGAAATCAGTTAATAAACCTGTCAAGTGAATGCTGTCTGCAATACAACTTACAAACTTGTTCCACATGTTTCTAACACACACAGAATGTGGACAGAAATCAGTTAATAAACCTGTCAAGTGAATGCTGTTTGTAATACAACTTACAAACTTGTTCCACATGTTTCTAGCGCACACAGAATGTGGACAGAAATCAGTTAATAAACCTGTCAAATGAATGTTGTTCACAATACAACTTAGGGTTTGTAAGAAATTATTAAAAATTTTAAAGTGAACTTGAGTTTCTAAGTAATTAAGTCAACATTTACTGATTTATACCCATCGTTTTAAAACTTCATATGAAATTATATTTAATCGAAAAATAGGATGGAAATGTAAAAATCTAATTTCCTTTACACCATTTTTTAAACATTTTTCTGGGAGTTGATATTATTGTTTCAGAATTTTGTAATAAATTTACTATATGATGCTGCGGAGCATCAAATTTTGTGTTTGTAAATCAAGTAGATTGATGCAGTGAGTGACCCACATCTAATTTCAATATATGAAATTACTATATCAAAGCCAACTAATGAATACCGTTGCGAGGCGGCCAATAGGATGGACGCGCAGCGTTGCCATATCTACTAGCCTCGAACACTCCTGGTATTTTCGCTCGAGGCTTGATCGCACAGTTTAAAGAATTATAAATGCGTTGAGTCAGCTGCAGTCAGTTAGAAGTGTGGGAAGAACGTGACAACGTCGCACTACGGCGATTGGAGCGTTCAAGGTCTCGGTGTACACAAGCCCGTCACTCAACAGTATTCTTTAGAGTGGGCTTTGATAGAATTCTTTAAAAATTAACAAAATACAAAATAAATGATCAAGGTTCATAACTGCTCCTTTAAAGTTTTAAATATATTTTTAAACTATATTTTACCAATCAATCTGTAGATACAATTTAGTGTTATATTTGTAAGCCTGTTATGCTAAATGAATTGTACAGCATGCCATCAGTGACCCTACTGTTTCAATTTTAAAGTTGGTCATTTAAAAATCATGTCTTGTGGCAATTTTTCTGGTCAGCCTTTTATCGGATTGAGATTGAATGCAAGTATAATTGAATGAACATGTTTCTCTTTTCTTGCTTACTTTTACCGCTTAATTTATTCACCAAGAGGATCTTTGTATGATGCAATTGGTTTGTAATATAACATGGTCCTTTTATTGTAAGTAGTAGCATTTTAAATTGAAAACACTGAAGTATCTCAAAGTTGGAATTGACTGCTGCGTCCCACAATCGCTGTGCTACCATAATAGGTCAGGCAAAGTGTATAAAATTACGCGCTGAGATATATATCTATATATATAATGAGGAGAATAAAGTTTGGGTAAAGTAATAATGGATCAAAGAATAGTTTTGAGGAGAGTAGAAAATAGGCAAGGCATCTGAGATGTCGGAGTTAACCAGCAGCAGTGGCAGATCTACGGGGGGGGGGGGGGGAAGGGGGGGATAGCCCCCCCCTGGGGACCGAACTTACACTAGATAAAATTGAAAATTTTCGAGATACTACAGTGAACGTATTTAGTTAAATTTCTCGTCTACTAAATATGCAAAAGGCAAATAATGCGTGCGTGTAACAGTGCAGCGGCAACCTCTGTCCAACGCTGTCTAGATGTGTCAAACACTTAACTTCCTCTTCCTGGTTATTTCTAAGATTGACCGGTCCACCCTTACCAAGTACTAACCTTATGACTCACCAATCACCACACCATTCGTCCCCATGGTGGAACGACTAACAAGGGTGTGCTTATTAGCAGTACGAAAACAGTCGGCTGATGCGCATGACGTCACTCGGCGTAGAGTAACCATACGTAGAGGCCTTATTAAACTAATATTAACCACATACATGTCTTCAGATGGACTATTGGTTTATTAAATAAATGTTTATTTCCCTCTAAATCGTATTTCTACTTTGTGAAAAGAATAGAGATTAATTCGTGCCGAGATTAATGGGCTAAATGCAATTTGTTCAACTGTTGTTATCATCTAATCTGTTACTCACTAGATTTGTCTATATTGTCATAAATATGATGTTACTGATACTGCAAAGTTAGTTTATAATAATTGAATTGAATAGTACATTTACGATTAAATACAATTTTATGATAATTTTATTAATGTTAAAGTTTAAAACACCATGGTAAAATATATTATGCACACTAAACCACAAAGTGTAATTTATTTTATACAATATAAAAAACTTGAAAACATATTATAATGTACTTTAGAATTACACAAGAATTAAAAATGGATATTTAGAACTATTAAAAAAAATAAATATTGGAGCTTTTGAATGTTTATATTTAGTATTATTATGAATATTTACTTAACAAACAGACAATGTTTGCTGTGTACCACAATAAAGTTAAAGCTAAAAGATATTAGTTGTTAAACTTGTCAAGTTTCTAGTTATACAAGTTTTGTCTATCACTTACAGAGCTTGCTGTGGAATCGACAGTATGTTTATATTTTGGATACTTAAACTGCATCCGATTTTAAATTTCGAAAGTTTTTTGGCGAGTACTTCAGTAGTACTTGTTTGAAAGGTGTGATAGAACATTCTTCTTTAAAGTGCAGGGAACATATGAAGGGTGCAGGGGGAAAACCAACAGAGTCCACAGTATAACATTTTCCAGAATAAGGAAAAAACATTTTAAAAGCCAGCATTTAGCTATTTTAATTCCGAAATAAGTTTTAATTATTTATTTATATGTGGCTGTAGTTTGTTATCAGCAACATGTAGTACATTTTCTTTAAATTTGTAATTTAAATTAAAAAAAGTTTTTTTGTTAACAATGGACATGAAGTCAGTTGGTTTTTTCCTTGGGCAAGGGACAAAATAATTTAAAATACACATTATTTGGCCTTAGTGGTATTTTAAAGAATATTAAACAAAGCAAACTAAAAAGAGATATAAAATTGAGTAAAAAGTAACAATAAAATGCAATCATAACCTGAGATTGGTACAAAATTGGACTGAGTTGATCAAAAATCAAAACGTTGATTCGATCAGTTCTACAGCAAGCGTGAATCTATTGCCGCGATAAATCTTTATTTTTGGGGAAACTTATAATACTTTATTGCGGTTCCTGCAGTCTTTCTGCTGTAACTATTACACCCGAACACTGCACAATTTGGCATGTTAAATAGCAAGAACTACATCACAAAATACACACAAAAAACTTCACATTTGACAAATAAACAAGTCAACGACAATACACGTGTCCAAGCTTAAACGACGGGAATTGTGCGACCTATGCTACGTCGCTGCTGCTGCGGAGGCCCCGCTCACATGCGCATAAGCACACCCTTGTTAGTCATTCCACCATGATTCGTCCCACGGTAACTAGAACAATTACCGTGATTCGTCCCATGTAGCTGTGTTATGCTGGTGTTTTAGTTCAGTGGTGAATAAGCACACTATTTTACAATCTGACCTGTTATCGTTGAACTATTGGAACGGTTCCTGTTTTTCTATCAGCCTCCGCTCATCGAGTAAATGCCCTAATTGATGTAATCGAAAAGATGAATTTCTCAGATTCGAAAAAAAAAGACTGAAGGCACTTTGCCCTACACGATGGGTCGAGAGACATGACAGCCTAATCACCTTCAAAGAATTGATTGTTCCTGTTATCACAGTATTAGAAGATTTAAGCGATAGTAAAACACCAGAAGTGTCGTCTAAAGCATACATGTTGTCCTGCGCCATCAAAAAAAGCGAATTTGTAGTAGGCCTTGAAGTTGCAGTCTACTGTCTCGGTTTCACTTTATGACTAAGTCAACGGCTGCAAAGCTCAAAGCAGGACCTTTCATCTCCTTTAATTAGCGTAACAGACATTTTGGATCAATTTAAAAATATTCTTCGTGACGCTGAACTTGAGTTTGACGGTCTGTACGAAAATTCTGTTCAAATTGCTGATGAGTTAGGGTTTGAAATATCCACACCGAGAACATGTAGAAGACAACTCAATAGAAATAACACACCCGCAGAAAATCCCGAGGAGCATTTCAGAAGAACAATCTTCCTGCCTCTAGTTGATCATTTTATATCAGAGATTGATACTAGATTTAGTCGAGATTTCCGTGGAGTTCTTCCTCTTGAAGGCCTTATACCTGCCAACCTTTCAAGGTTTACTGACAACGAAATTCTTACAGCTGCTGAGAAGTACCGAACCTTCACTGATGAAATTGGATGTACTACCTTGCTGATAGGGGAAATTAAAATGTGGAGAAACAAGTGGAGAAATACATGCAATCTACCCGAAACCGTAATTGATACAATCAAAGAGTTGGATAATTCTTTCTTCCCAATGATCAGCACCCTCCTGCAAGTTTTGGGCACGATTCCAGTTACTACGGCAACAGCAGAACGTCCATTTTCAACATTAAAAAGGTAATTATAATAATTACTTATAACATATACTACAGTACTAATTATTAGTAAATATGCTGCATACGAATACGCGGTATTTTAATAATTAGGTTTATTATGTTTGTTGTTAGGTTGAAAAACTACTTAAGAAGTACGATGGGAGAGATACGGTTGAATGGACTAGCACTGGCAAACATTTCAAAAGAAAGGGAGATACCTGCAGAAAAAATAATAAGTCTCTTTAGCAAATATAAGAATAGACGCATGAGTCTGGAGAATTGGGAAGATGATCAATAAGTCCACTTTCACTACAGCTCACAGCATTATGTAAAAAGTTATTGTTATTAAAATAATTTGTTCAGCCAGAAGAGATCATTTACTACTTTATAGCACCAATTATCATTTTTACGCTTTAACAGTTAAGTATCTCTGATTCACGACTCAACAACCAATACAACTGAAACTAGCTGAAATGGTATTTTAAAATTTTAACCTAATTTAGCTTTCTGGATTTAGATTAAACTTAAAATATTCAGCAAAAAAATATATTACGTTATCTAATCTTAAAAGTCATTTACCACACTTTTATGCCTTAAAATAAAACAATTTAAAAAATAAATGAACTTTCTAATCTAATTTTATAACCCTAAAACAAAAGAAAACTTATCAATAGTCTAAATTATTATATTTTCACAATTTGCCTTTTTTGGAAAAGGAGATGCCTAAATCGGTTATTTTTAAGTTTTCAAAATCCAAAATTTCCCCCCCCCCCCCTCCGACCGGCCCCCGTTTAGCCCTCCCCCTTGAGTGAATTCTAGATCCGCCACTGACCAGCAGACAACAGAACTTGATTGGATTCTTTGATCAGGCAATGGAGTAAGGAAAGGAAGGGTAACAAATTAAGTTGGAATACGGTAATAAGGAGAAGATTATGAGTCCAGGCTGAAACTAAGGGCCTAAGCAGGCTTCTTTGCCTTATATAGGAGCAAACACCCTACTTCCCACCTGGTTTCAGCTCTCACCTCACTATACCTATGCCTCCAAAATAACAAACTATGTTTCTTTACATAAGGATGTTGAGAATATACAGAGTGTCTCATAAGTAAAGTGCCAAATTTCGTGGAATTGTTCTACGAGTCAAAATAAGAAAAAAAGTTTATATAAACACAGACCCGAAAACGCTTTGTTTTCTAGATATCCACCATTTGGTTTTTAGTACAAAATAATTCTTATCTAGAAAACGGTTTGACTGATTGAGTTCAAATTTGGCATGAAGTTTAACATAACAATGATATATCTCAAGACAGAAAATAAGCGATTTTATCCAATCTTAATTTCAAAATGGCGGCTGTTTGAAAATTTCAAACCTAAATTAATCAAAAACCGTACATTTTACAAAAAATGTCCACACCTTTTTTGTAACCCTTTTGATTCCCTATCGGATGGTGTAACTGTCGAAACAGTCGGATGAAGGATAAAAGTTAACGCCATCCGATACAGAATCAAAAAGGCTACAAAAAAGGAGTCTTGACATTTTTGAGTAATTTAGGTTTGAAATTTTCAAACAACCGCCATTTTGAAAAGCAAGATTGGATATAATCGCTTATTTTTCTTGAGATATATCATTGTTAGGTTAAACTTCATGCCAAGTTTGAACTCAATCAGTCAAACCGTTTTCTAGATAAGAATTATTTTGTAAAAAAAACAAAATGGCAGATATCTAGAAAACAAAGTGTTTTCGGGTCTGTGTTATATGAACTTTTTTTCTTATTTTGACCCATAGAACCATTCCCCGAAGTTTGGCGCTTAACTTATGGGACACCCTGTATTCAATAAAATAATTAAATAACCAAGAATACAATATTTTTGTCAAATAAACAAAAGTGTAGCATATTGTGGTATTATAAGGAGAGCTGACTTTCTGCATAGAAGTCAAAAGAATTTTCATAGTTCCAGGCTAAGAGTCTTGAATTTGGTAAACATATGTTTTCTCCATAAATGAGACATCTGACTAAGTACACATATTTACATGATACCGCACTTTTACTTACCAAGTTATCGGCATTCACATAGTTATTGATAAATAGAAGATTTGCCCACCAGTTCTGTTGGCAACGTTCTGCTTCTAGTCCAGCTTTAGCTTGCCATAAAGGACCATCTCCAATTTGTGGTAGTATGAAGGCATAAAACGCAACCATAACCATATAGGTTGGAGTGATCCTAGAACGTTTGTTTTCAAATATTAGTTCAGTATTTTTAAAGATCAGGGCGACTTTTAGAACTTTGAGGGGTGGCTTAGTTTACTCTTAAAGAGTAATCATGTCATACGACATGATCCTATGTTTTTGTTCAAAGGAGTAATCACGCCATATGGCTTTCCTGGTTGCTATGGAAACGAGTTTCTATTACGACTCAAATAGTTGGTTACTTCACCACTAGAGTGTAGATATGTACTGTAAAAGTGTCTTTGTAGTAATAGTTGCTACAGCAGAGCGTTGCAATTCCGAACTAATTGGGACCGAGGGGGTTTCGGATTATCAATTTGTTCGGATTTTTTTAAATAACTAAGAAAATGCCATTTAGTCTAAAATATATGCCCTTTAATCGATTAAAGTGGTTAAACAGTACAAGCAGTAATGTAATTACAATACAGTATTATGATTTAGAAGAACCTGCACGTACAGTAGGGCTAACACGAACACGAGTACACTTGTAACTCTCAATTACAGTACAGTACATACCGGTAATTAAAAGATGACTTAACACAAACAAAAAATTATAATTATAATTATATTTAACACAAATGAAAAATAAAAAAAATACTGTACAGTACACTACTATATGTACGACACACTGTTATAATGATTACACAAAGAGAAATGAATGAACTTTCTGTATGAAAAAAAACAGGGACTTTACACAAAGAAAATTGAAATAACTTTTCTGTACTAAAACACTATAACAGCTAACAATAGACAAGCCAAGGTCATTGCCCTGCCCAGCTCCGCCTCGGTCAACCCTCAGATAAACACGCTGTTTGTTTATTGCTAGCGCTAAAGCAGCTTATTAGCGTGACATACTGACAGCCAGTCTGCTGTCAGGGCGTGTGAGCAGGGCCGTCCCTAGAGGGGGGAAACCGGGGCAAGCTGCCCCAGGCGCCGAGGCCTGGAGGGCGCCGCGCCAATTTTTTTTTTTTTCAGCGGGGTCATGTAGGGGTGCATGAATTGTAAAGGCATAAAGTAAATAAATACGAATCTGAAAAATGAGGTTGTAGGTAACATAAATTTGTACCACTACATTAAATATAAATGTAATATAATACAAAGAATTAAATAATAATACACTCTGAAGCAGCCCATGAAGCTGTGTTAAATAAAGTGTCAAAGCTAACACATTTTTTTCTTTCTTCAAGTTCTTCACAACCTTGTGAATCAAACATTTTATGTGATGAAAACTCCTTAAAAACATCTAGTGAGACCTCCACTCAGTCTAAATCTAACCAAGAGTAAGGCTAACAACAGACGAGACACCGGTGTACGGGACACTTTCTTGTGTCCCAGCTTCTCGCGGGGAGAGACACCGTAGAGCCACTGAATCTGGTAGCGCGCTACTCAGTGTCTCATCTGTTGACACACATTCAATTGATAGTACATTTAGTGTCCCGTACACTAGTGTACCGTACACCGGTGTCTCGTCTGTTGTTAGCCTAAGATAATGTGAGTAACCCTCTGTTGTGTAATTCAACTTCTTCAGCTAGTTTCGCCACCTGTTCATCAACTTCATCCTTGGACATTTGTTGCCAAAAATCTCAGGAAGCATCAAAGAAAGACAAAGAGCCTGAATGTAATTTAAAGCCTATAATAGTTGAAACAGATGATAGTATCACAATCACAACAGATGTTTCGCACAGAAGTGACACTTGCAGATTCTTATCTAATGACCCGTCCACTTGGCCGGAATGGCTGACTGTAAGAGAGAGAGACTGCATCATCAAAATGGATCCAATACCTTTCCTGAAGAGCGATAAGGAATATCCTAAAACCGAAAAGCACCATTTCTCAAATGAATTTCAATACAGGGTAGCAAGAAATGGTGAACAAGTGAAGAGGAGATGGCTTATATACTCTCCAGAAACTGATTCAGCTTATTGTCTTCCTTGTCGTCTGTTTGACCCAACTCCAAAATAATATTTTGGGAAAAACAAAGGTTTCAACAACTGGAAAAAGTTCACAGAGCGAGCCTACATGCATGAGACATCTCCATCTCATTTCAGTTGTTCTGAGAAATGGATCGAGGCAACAATCAGGATAAAAAATGAGCAAGCTGTCGATCAAGGTCTTATCCAACAAATTAACAATGAAGCAGAAAGGTGGAGAAGCATTCTTAAGAGAATAGTGTCAGTGATTATGTACTTGGCGGAACATAATATCGCATTCCATGGAAGCTCATCAAAGCTGTACACCAAAAATAATGGGAACTTCCTTGGTCTTATCCAATTACTGGGTCAATTTGATCCAACAATGATGGAGCACTTACGGCGAATCGAAGATGGAGAAAGACGTTCACAAATGCTAAGTGTCAACATTCAAAACGAGGTCATTAACCTCTTAGCTTCGAATGTAAAAGAAGCTATTGTGAACAAGGTAAAGTATGCAAAATATTTTTCAGGTATTATGGATTGCACTCCAGACCTTAGTCACAAAGACCAAACTTCTCTAACCATCCGCTACGTTCATGAAGAAGATGAAGCAAATGGTGAAGTCATCGTCCAAGAAAGCTTTATTGGATATGCAGTGTCTGAGTAGGCGACTGGTGAAGTTCTTTCTAACCTTCTAATTGAAGAAATAAAGCCTTGTAGGATAGACCTAAACAACTGTAGAGGTCAAGGCTATGACAACGGGTCTAATATGGCTGCTATTCGAAAAGGTGTTCAAGCTCGAATTTCAGCAGAATACCCACTAGCCTCATTTACACCCTGTGGTTGCCACAGCTTGAACTTAGTTATATCAGACAGAGCTAAATCATCGGTGAAGTCTATATTGCTGTTTGGAATCATTCAAAGAATCTATAAAATTTTTTCTGCATCAACCAAGCGATGGTGCATTATTAGTGACCATGTTAAAACACTAAGCCTGAAGGAAGTCTGTGAAACCAGGTGGGAAGCTAGGATAAATTCCGTATCAGCAATTCGATAACATTACAATGGCGTTATTGAAGCTCTGGAACAGCTTAGTGAACAATCTGATGATGCATCAATTTCATCAGAGGCAAAGTCACTGCAGATGCATATGGAAGATTTCTCATTTTTAGTAAGCCTAATAGTCTGGCATGACCTTCTGTTTGAAATAAACTTAGTGAGCAAAATTGTTCAGGGGAAATCGTCAGACATTTCTTTGGCTTCTGAGCAGATGAAAAGTTGTATTAAGTTCGTTGAGACCTTTTGAGGAAAAGGATTAAGTGACTCAATTTCTAAAGCAAAGGAAGTAGCTGAGGAAGTTGGCATCGAACCACTGTTTAAGGAAAAGCGACAGAGAAAGAAGAAAAGACTATTTCTTTATGAAAAAGAAGACAAATACAACCCTAATCCAGAAGAATCTTTCAAAAATGATGTTTTCTTGCCCCTAATTGACACAATTGAATCATCTTTAAAAGACAGGATGGGCAAGTTCTCGGAATACGAGTCAAATTGGGGATTCCTATTTGACCTGAAAAACTACCACCAAAGGACAAACTTAAAGAGGATTGTAAAATGTTACAAGAACACCTGACTGTGAAAAACATTTCAGATATAAATGGGGAAGAACTGTACAATGAACTTCTACAAGCAAGTTTGATAACTACAGTTTTTGACAAATGGTGTGAGCAGAAGGCGGCCAACAAGACACTATCACCATTAGAAGTACTCAATATAATCAAAAAAACCGACAGAAAAGACCTTTTTACTAATCTGTGGATAGCACTAAGCATATTGCTGACAATTCCAGTGACAGTGGCCAGCTGTGAACGTAGTTTCAGCAAGTGGAAGTTAATTAAAACCTACCTACGTACATCGATGACGCAAGAAAGATTGTTGTCGCTTGCGATACTCTCCATTGAAAACGAGAAGGCGAAAAAACTCAACCTTGGAAAAATTATTGAACAATTTTCCTTAGCAAAATCTCGAAGAATACCGTTATAAATTTACCTATTTGTCAGTAATTTAAGTTTTCATTTAGAATTACATTGTTTGAACTATTTGATTTCCTTGAATTATTACAATCCTTGAATTGAGTGTATATATATTTATCCTTATGGTAGATTGGTAGGTGGTGTAAGTATTAAAGTATTGGTGGCAGCACAAAAAGTTTATATATGCGACTATTACTTGAGGGAGGGGGCGCCGCAGCTACGTTTGCCCCGGGCACCGCTAACCCTAGGGACGGCCCTGCGTGTGAGAGCAGGTATTAAGTGTTTAAAAAGAGATAATAATGTCACGAAGAAGATTTTTGTGAAATTTTTAACGACTCATTTGGAATTTGCGAAAACCAAATTTTTGCAGGGGCTGCCTCGGAACGCGTTCGGATTTTTGACGTTTCGGATTATTGACGTTCGGATTATCGACGTTCTACTGAACTTTATTCCTCTAGAATGAGAGCAGTCATGGTATTGTGTACACGAAACTGCCACGTCGCTTTGTTTGCTTCTTCCTTCTGGCCCGCAGGTTTCTCACTTTTTCGACTATTTTGTTTGTGAGCTGCTTTTATTTATAACTGAATTTTTACAATAAATCAATAACTAAATTTTTCTAAGTGTTTATTTCTTATTATTCCTAACACTTAGAAAAAATCATGTCATACAATGTGATTACTTTTACAAAATCCAACCTAAATTTTTCAATCATTTTAAAGCAATAAATGTGTTAAAAATTATATTTTAAAGTTGTAAATGTGTGAAGAATGGATATAGTAAACAATATTTAATAATTATGATTTTTAAAAAAATCTTACTCTGGAAGCATGTCAAAATGTGAGATCTTCCATTTCTGTACGGGACAAATGAAATCACGTCATATGGCATGACTACTCCTCAAAGGGTTAAATTGTACTGCTATATAATAAAACAAAATTAACGGAAAATATATATCTATTATTTTAACTACGGTATATTAAAAGCTTTCACTAACATTTCTTGGCCGATTTGAGTTTTACATAACTGATATTTCAAATTCTCTATAAATTTTTAAATGAGTAAATTTAGTTTTTGTAATTAAAAATGTTCAATTAAAATTTGCAAGTCATGATCATGACACTGATCTACCATTTTTTCAGCAACTTCTTCTGCAATCGTACTTGTTTCTGAATCAAACAAAGAAATACATTAATTAGGGTTTTAGCCTGATGATGTAAAAAGTCAACCGGTTCTCAGATCTTCAACAGTCAAGTTCCAATTGTTTAAAAACACTCGTTACACTGTATTTAGCTCTTATAGCACAAACTTGTTGAAACATTTCAAATTAATGTCTCTGTACATGTTTTACCTCGTTTAAAAATAATTTTATACAAAATTGTTGTTATGCAAGAATACACTTACTTTTAACAATGTTTAACATAACAACTGACAAGAAATTAGTACATTTGTATTGTTGTGGATAAAACAGCATTATGTTTCAGAACCGTACAGCTGGTTAGCCTCACTAATTTTATCCCACACCATTCACAAATACACACATTATATGTCAAAAGTTGGGTTTTTTTTAAATTGGCCTCTAATTTTAGTAATTTTGTGATTTCTTAAAATGCTTTAACATTTATGTTGCGATCTGTTGTTTTAATTCTGCACAGTTCCAAAAATGTAATTCTCTCTAACAAAAATCATTTAAATGCAAGAATAGAACATAATCATCTTTTAATTTTCAAAATTACCTTATGAATTTATAAAGTTAACGTTTACTTGGTAAGGAAATTCTTCAACAATATGTTTTTTACCACATTAAGTAATCGGTCATTACTTGTAGGCTATAATAACAGAATAATTCGGGGTTTTCCGACTAAAATTAAATAAAAACTTCCGATTCATCACTTAGACAAAAATTAATTGGAAAATCTTAACTACTTTATTTGCAATCGTGTTATGTTTAAAGTTAAGATAGTATTTATAGATTCTTAAGGACAATATTTCACCCACAAAATAGTTTTATTTGTAACTAAATTTAGTTGTTCATGGATAAACTGTGTAATGAATTTTATTTTATTTTTTCATCTCAAGATGTATTGTTATTATAAATGTTACTAATCATGTAATTAATACTACTAACCTGAGCCAGCGATAAATGTACATAGCAACAATCCGTAGCCTCCCTCGCTTCTCAAGTTCAACATATGTCATGTAGCAGGTCAGGAACCCACTCAAAATGAAAAAGGTATCAACAATAATTGTCCCATTCAGTAGGAAAGAATCTTCAAATTGTCTATATCTCTAGAGGGCAAAGAGCAGTATTAGTTATATGTAAATGTTCTAGTGTAATATAATATTAAACTTAATGATATAATTACAGTATCCTCAGACTAGGAATGTGTCTGGGCTAATCGACATGTCATCCATTCTACTATTTCTTCCCGAACCTGCCTTGGCAGTACAACCAATTCCACAAAAACTAGGATCACAAACTACATTTAACTAAGAAAGTTACAACTCCGTAAGAAATTGCGTCTCACCTACACACACTCCAAGATTGAGGCTACTGTAATTATGTAATATAGGAAATTTTTTCACTATCTGACAATTTTACTATCAATAAAAAACTGCACATATTTGAACTTATACTTTCTTTAGGTTTAACTCCACTAAGCTTAATTAAAACACAATGGTTATTATTTAATTAAATTACAAGTGAAAAATCATGGACCAAGACCGGGATTTGAACCCTGGGCCTTTACCATTCCGTGGTAACGCTCTATCAGTTTTGTTAATTTTTAGATATTGGTCGATGTTATCTCACTTGTACAGTTTTACTGCATTTATTGAACCAATAAACTGAATACCTCGTATATACGGCATTGAAAACAGTCTTAATTCTTTCAATGTTTTATATATGAGGTAGTCAGTCTATTGGTTCAATAAATGCAGTAAAACCGTACAAGTGAGATAACCAATATCTGGTGTGATCAGAAGAGCTCAGTCGGTAGAGCAATGGTAAAGATCCTGGGTTCAAATTCCGGTCTTGGTCCATGTTTTTTCACTTGTATTTAACTAAATTAACCCTTGCTGAGGAAGTGTGTACGTGGAAAAATGATTGCAGGGTATTATTTGTTTAGACAATTCATACATCAAAATCATTTTAACAAGAGTATATTCCATGTTCAGTATACTTACATTTTCTAAAAACTGTGGATTGTGAAGAGGCCCTCCATAAGAAAACATACAACGATGTCCAAGGATGATAAGAAACATGGAATATGTTCTCATCCCGTGCATCACTGCTAATTCTGAAGAAGAGTCCGGCTTCTTTAAGTTTATTAAGTTACGATGAATAGAATATGATAAAATTACTTTAATCAACATTCCTGAAACACACAAATATTTTGATAATTAAAAATTATATTTTAATCAGTACTTTTAAAATATTTAAATAGTAATTTTACCTCAAATAAAAAGTCAAGTTAATTTAAAGTGATTGCTTGATTATAGTTATAGCAAAGTTTCGTCATGGATTATTATAGTACAAGAAGCCTAAACTGTATAAATACAGGAAGTAGGGCGTGGCTACAATGTTGTTAAAATGCCGTTAAAAACATTAAACCATTTTCAAAAATACGCTTGAGTGAACAAATAAAATTATTATTGGTGAGATTTTGTGTTTGAGTTTTATTCTATTAAGTTCTGTACTTGGTGTTGTAGTGATTTTTCTCAGAGTTTTGTTAAACACTGGAAAAGACCGGCGGCTCCACTCACATAATTTTTTTAAGTTAAGTGGTTATTTTTAGATTTCCCCATAATGCCTACATATTAATAATTTTTTAAATTTAAACCATATCTGCAACTTCTAAAGAAAATTGTGTTGAATCACAGATATGAAGGATCTAAAGACAACAAAAACTCCAAACTTTATCTTTCTTCAACTGTTTTATAATTTAACCCTTAAATGCATGATTTAATTTTAAAAATATGAAATTGAGGTTGGTTTTTTTAAAAATAATATATATATATACTACAGTAAAATTATGCAAAACATCTCAAGCCTTTAGACCAGGTAACTAGTCATATCCCGTCAGCTTGGAAGCGAGCCAACCACGAAGGTATTGCCTATCTCGCCCCTTTAGGCGGACCACCGTCGTTACACTATCTCCATCTAGGAACCTTAGGATCAACTAAAATGAAGAATA